>JAMBUN010000171.1:0-32470 GCA_030271035.1 Microascus cirrosus
CCTCCCCCTCCCCCTCCCCCTACCTCGACTGACTGTAAAACAGTCTCACACGCCACCCTCTGTCCCCTCAACAACATCGCCGCTCTCGTAAACACGTCCTCCGCCTCCGCTCCCCTGTTATCGATGCCCGCCACCCGTGGCACCTCTGCCATCACGTCCGCTGTGCGGTCCAGTATCGAAAGCAGGTCCGCCGTAGAGCGCACAGTGGCGCGGTCCCAGCCGGGGTAGTCGAGCAGGGTGAGCCGGTGGAGTGTCTGGCACGCGAGGAGGAAGGAGCCGTAGTGGGCGAAGGGGGAGGCGATGTAGTGGTGCGCGGGGCGGGAGAAGAAGGTGTCGAAATAGGTGCGGGTCGAGTTGAGGGCTGTGTAGAGGTGGTTTAGATGGTCGATGTTGTTCGGGGGTGGGGCCGGTGTGTAATGGAGGATGAGCTCGTGAATGGCGAGCTGGACGGTTTGGTGGACAAGGCGGAGGGGTTCTTTCCCGTTAGCTGGGCCGTGAGCAAGGCAGGGCAGTGGGGTTGAGCCGGGAGCTCGTGGCTTGGGGAACAAAAGGAGACTCACGAGACTGGGCAATCTCGGGGTCTGTAACCCCCTGCATAATATCTTCCAACCTCCCACTAAGCGACCCCATATGATAAACAGGCGATACATCCGGGCCCATATACCTCGCAACATCCGGGTTCCGCCATGGTGACTGCGCGATCTCGTCCAGGAGCCGGTACATCTGCACCTGCGCAACCAGAAGCTGGTCGCGGGGGGTCTCCGCAGCGTCGCGGAGGATCTCGAGGCCGCGCTGGAGGGTAGGGGACCAGGGCATGGGGTTCGGGCGCTGGAAGAAGCCGCTGATTCTGGTTCGCGTTAGCCTTTCCGGTCTTTCTTACGTTGGGAATGTTGGGGTTTGGGAAAGCTTAAAGAAAAAAAAAAAAGGGAGAAGAGGGAGGGGGAGAGGGGGGAAGGGGGGTGTTCGTACACAGAGCATGTGATGTAGCAGCCCAGGACTGCCCTCGTCTCCTCCAATGACGGCGTCCAGAGAGGAAGGCTGTTATGGGAGTTTCCCGTGAGGCTTATCCCCCTGACGCCCTTCACGGTGGGTTTGGGCCTGTCCAGGCCGAGGTCGCCCGCTATGGTCATGGCCAGGTGGATGAAGAGCCACTTGTAGGGCTTCCCCTTTCCTTGGTACCCGAGCCTGTGCCAGTTCAGCCTTAGTTGAGATGACCATGTGAGTCTAACCGGGGCGAAAACTCCCCGGGAACGAGAAAGTGAAAGAAAGAGTGAGGAAAGGAGGAAGGAAGAAGAGAAGGGGAACCCACCACCCAAGCAACGCAACAACCCCCAACAGCAAATCGACATCCCTCTCATGCCCAACAACAACCCTCTGCGCAAGCACTTCCTCAACCCTCTTCAACGTGTTACCCCTCATCGCCGTAACCCTACACGTCATCCCTACAATAACCATCCACAAGAACGGCTTCCCCGCCTTAAACTCCCTCGCGCTCGTCCCCTCCGGTATATGCACAAAGGGGAAGTAGTGGAGATACACGCTTCTAAACAGGTCCAAACATGTCTGCTCTTCCTCGGGAGTGAGGTCAATGGGGGATAAGAGGGCCGGGGGGGAGGCAGCGGTGGAAGGGGTGGGGGTTGGGTGGCCTTGGGAGAAGTGAGTTCTAGAGTTGGAGTGGGGGTTGGGCGAGGAGGAGGGCGAGGAAGTGGAGGGCCTCTCAGTGGTTTGGGATTTGAGGAGGGTGACGAGGTCTTCGAGCTTGTCCTCCAGCTGCGCGGCACGCGTCTGGCGCTTGGGGCCTCGCTTGCGCGTGTAGGGCGCGGGAACGCATTGCTTGCCCAGCCTGTGGCACCTGGATGCCTGTTGTTAGTGACCTATATCCCCACTCGTGCCATCCGCTCGGGTCATCTTGGCCTCCGAGATAAAAGTACAAATCGATGAAACTAATAGGACATACCTCTCGCAGCTCAAGTTCTTCCCCCGGAGGATACACCGGCACTTCGTCCTCGCACAATTGGTGCACGCCTGCCCATACGGGGCCGGAACAGGAGTCTCCATGGGAACGAGGTCCTTTCGGTGCAAAATATGTGCGATCAAAAGGGTCAGGCTAACAAGGATCAGGTCCGGGATTGGCTCGAATTCTCCGATCAATAGACTCAAAAAAGCGACAATCCGTGTGGCCCGGCGTCTTGGTATCGGATCTTCTGCAGATAGCGTCTCTTGCGGGTCGTGTGAGTGGCCCGACGTTACCGAGTCCGATTTGGAATTCGGCGTGGTGCCGGAGTCCGCGTTCTGGGCTAAAACCAGCTACTTAAGTCAAGGCCCCTTGCCGTAAAGACGTCGTGTTACGATGCCGGTTACGCGGATGGTTGCGTCCGGGCCGCGTCTCCAGGGGCTCCTAGGCGTCTTTGAGGCGAGGGTGCCGGCCGGGATTCAGAGCGGGGTCTGGCTGAAATCCGATCCGCAGCCGGGTTTCGCCGAACTTGGCCTGAACCCCGGTTCTATTTATAAGGCTGCGATGCCGATCTGCGCCGCGCCACGATCCTTCCATCGAACACGGAACGGGATGACAATTGCAATTCAAGCTATATATGCATGAGTCGAGCTAAAGTTAGCATAGGGCTGAGGCAAAGCCACTGCGCCGGTAGTGCCAAGCCCGACGATCCAATCCTCTACCCTACCCCGCCGTCCATCCTCCCCGTGCAGGAGCCAAAACGCCGTATCAGTCGTCGATACGACCGCCAAAAGGTCCTTTGTAAGCGCCTCCTTGATTGTTCCCTAACCAGTCATGAGCCCACGATGCTACCACGTAAACGCCCCAGCCCTCTCTTTAGTACCAAGAATATTATATTCAACACCCGAAGGAAGATATACTGCCTCTTCCGCCTGTCCAGCCCCGACACACAGGTGGCTTTGTTCAAGCCCGAGCAAGTGCCTGCATAAGCATGTCATCCATGAATGCACTCTTCGGCGACAATCCCTTCGCCCCTGGGGATTTCCTCTGCCCCTGGGTCGGCGCCATGTTGGTTGAGTCCAGAGATAGACGCCCCATTGCAACATCGGTGCCACCATTTCTAGTGTGGTTGGATCCCGAGCCCGAACGTGAGCTGGCGGGTTTTCCATCCCCACCATGGGTCAGTGAATCAGAATCCCCTTCTATCCCGGTGCCAATGAATGGGCGAGAATACCCTTTCCCCCGTTCAAGACCATCCGTTGTTGGACATGTCCTAGATGTTGTACTTGAATCGCAGCCACAGAATGGGTCAGAGCACATGAGCTCTCCCTCGTGGACGTGAGGACAGGTTCGGAACCCGGCCGCTGATCCAGGCTGGGAAGGTGGCAGCGGAATATTTCGAGCAACTGTGGGTGTACGGCTTAACTGGCCCATCATCGACCGCTGAACCATATCCGGAAATCCGGGTGCTGGAACCTGCACACGCTTGCCCTGGGTGTTGTCGACCAGGAAAGGATTTCCCTTTCCTGGTGCCGAGGAATCATCGGTGCTCGTTGACGCTGGCGTATTGGCGGGAACTTTGTTGACCCCACCAGTTAGACTTCTGTTTGGGTCCGACTCCATGTACTCGTCAGATTGGCTCTTGGAGTTGAAATACAACCACGAGTCATGGCCATCCTGGGGGATACCAAAGTAGTCCGGCATGTATGTGTCGGATTCGGAATTCTGCTGGTCCACCGAGATCTTTTCTGACCCTTGAGGATAATATGATAGCTTCTCATTTCGAGGATCTATACCCATCCAGTTCATTGAGGGAGGTGGTGTTCGATACATTCCGAGGCGACTGGCTTGCTCGGCGCCGGGAGATGTCAACCTGCGCCGAGAGACAGCAGCAGGCCCTGGCCTCGTTTTGCTTCCGCCTTGGTCTCGATGCAACGCGAAGTTTCCCCGGGATCCCCCTGCCTTCGCGACCGCCCGCTTTTGTTTCGATCGGCGAGGAGAGTGGGAGTGTAGGAGAGGCCCATCATCCGAAGCGTAGATGGGAACGGGCTTGGACGACGGAATAGGGGAGTGTAGCCAAAGTGACGGGCTTGGCCATGCGAGTCCGGATCCCTCCAGTATCGCTAGTGTCCAATTGTAAGTTTGCAGCTGGACGAGCGGGGCCTAGTTGTAACGTACAGAGCGGGGCATACTGGAAAGAAAAAGCGACAACATTCTTCACTCTCTCAATGGGTACCGTCGCTGACCCGCGGGGGAACCCTTCGCTGATGACAAGCTTGATGCGGCCGAGGTCGTCCGCCGGGCTCCATCCCCGCTGCTGCAGAACATCGTATTGGAAGAGTGGGAAACGTAGCCTGTCGAGGTCGCCATTTTTGGTGACGTCTTCACCGAACGTATGTCAGCACTGAGGATTCCGAACCAGAGCCCCACTATAATAGTAGTGGAATGCGATAGGAGACCCCTACCGAAGGTGTTGTAGATTTGGCATGGCCATGTCCCTCGAGGGTCGAGAATAGCGGAACTGGGAAACACTCCAATTAGCTCCCGGGCCATCGATGAAGACAATCACGGCACATACGCAACGAGGCAGCCATCTACAAAGACTCTTGCCTCAAATTGAACCAGCTCGGCGTGTTTGCTGAAGGCCTTCGTAAACTGACTGACTTCAGGGTGACCTCCCCAGCTATGAATGGAGAGTTGGAACGGCGCGCCGGCGTCTAAGCAGGGGATGAAGCAAGTCATAGTCGGGAGCCCCGTGGGCCCATTAGAGGACGGGAACTCTGCCAGTAACGAGTCAGTGATAGACTCCACTAGGCCTACAAGAGAGATTCCGTTACCGATATCGTGCACCAGGTGGCAGTTTACCCGGAACTCCTTGAAGGGCACGATGGAGTCGCCAGGAAAGAGCAGCACATCCCAGTCGTTGTAACGCATATTGGAGGGGACTCAGGCGTAACAGGATACGTCGATGGATGCAGCATTCAAGCAGAATTGATGGCTTCGCTGGAGGAGAATCTGGCTTCTGTGTGTACGAGAGAGACGCGGATGACGAGCATAGCCAAGGGAACCGAAGGGTCGTAGAGCCCCTCGGTGGCGGACGAACGACCTGCGACTGCTTGCGGGACGACCGTATATCGGGAAGGAAGTCAACATGGCCTTCTCGATGCATTAGAAGGCTGCTGATCGTTAGCACAAGGTGGGCCTTCCGGATGTTCTACACGGTCTAGGCCATGAGGGGAAGTCGAGGAGTTGGGCGGCGGAGGTGGGCGACTTCCCGTGGTCTTCCTTGGATGACTTGTACAGCGCATTTGACCAGACCGCTCTCGATTGCGTTGACGGCTCATACCATGTCCGCCCAGCGTCTGCCAAATTTAACTGAAATACTCAAGTGGATGGTCGGAGGCAAGGCAGGTGGGGTTGGACGGGTTACATGCCATAGCATAATGTATGCCGCTTCCTCCATGGTCCTGCCTTTTATCGTGTGTTCTGGTTGTAATCAAGCAGGAGCAACCAATAGTAAGTACCCAAAAGACTATGTAGTTGGGTAAGGGTACTCGCCCCTGGGTATGCACGCGTTCATCCCACCTACCCAAATTTATACAGACATTCCTCCGCAGCTCCTTCTGTGCCTAACAGTTATCGGCTCCCTGTTGCCTGCAGCCATCCGTGAGCCTGATCAAAATTACCTTCGACTTGCGCTAGAGTAGGCGCAAAGCTGGCCAGTCGGAAACCGTAACCTGATTCAATTCAGTTGCGGAGGGTAGTATACACTCAAGTGCACTCTATAGACAAATGAAACACCGGCGTTCCAGCTTCAAGTATCTCAACCGCCCATATCCTGCCCGCCTAAAAGGCAACTCCTCGAGCAGGATTACGGATCAGGATCGCCAGCTTTCCGGGCCTGCCGGTACGCACACGTCAGCTCAACTCAGTCCGGTGAAGGGGCCAACGCCAGCACAGATGGGGACTTACCCTCCAGGCACCCGAGCCTCCGAGCTCTCGCTCCAGCCCATCCTCAAACTCCCTCGGGTACGACTTCATGTCGGGATACGTATAATAGACGACACCGACGCCGGCCAACAGGGTCGCCGCGAACGACGAGAACAGAAGCACAGCCTTTCCGGTTGACCCCGCCCAAGTGTACTCGTATGGTGAGAAGATGCCGAGCAGGTCGTTGTCCTCGTGAACCGGTTCGCCAAAATTCCTTCTCTCCTGCTTGTCCCACCAGTCACCGTACGGGTCACGGAATTGCCGCTTGATAGCGGGAGGGTTGATGTAGCCGCCGTTCTGCGCAGGGGCGTTAGCGTCTCATATCTAGACACTCAGGGCTCCCGTTGATGGCGAAGCCATCCCAGAAAGATCCATTGGGCCAGCACTAACCATTCCGGGGTCCTCGGCGTCGGTAAGCTTTGGGTGATCGGGATACTTCTCGTCGATGACCTTTGGCGAGTTCATCTGAGGCGGGAAGAAGGTGCGGCGCTGGACGAGCGGGAGCGGCTTTGCGCCGAAGCACACAGCGCTCCGCATCGAGGCCGAGGCAATTCGTCGAGACAACATCTATAATCGCCATGCCGGGTCAGCAGGTCTTTCACTGGTTCGTCGGGTTGAGGCTCGGCTGAAGCGGTCCCCAGCGGGGAAGTCGTCGGGCAATTGCGTAATGACGGCTCACCTTGGGCATCCCAGAATTGCAGCGGCCTAAAGCGCTTATCGAAATCAATTGAAGAGAAGCAGACAAGGCTGCACTTCGGTTTCTGGCACAACGGAGCTGCGTAGCTGAAAGTGCGGGAGTTGGACGACGTCGGCAAAACAGCGACAGACGAGGTGAGGGCAAACGGATTGCGAGGCCTTCAATTGGCCGGCTGCAGGACATGACTAAGCAGGATCCGCGTCTCGAACAAAATCGCCTCCAGTGAGCTCAACTGTTCGCGAAAGCCTGCACCGTGTCATCAGTTCCCAGCGTACGGAGTACACGTCCAAATTTCTGCGATGTGGTTCCCATGTCGGGCCTGACCTCCTACCCGTCATCACCATCTCACGATTTTTTTTCGCTTGCCTGAATCGCGGTTTTCCATCACATTTTCCAACGCCACTATCCAGCCCTGGTCGTGGCCATGCTCAAACTTCACATGGGGACTCCTGAAGCTTTTACTATCCAGTAGACGTTAGTTTTAGCGCGCCAAATGCCACATCCGTCGAGATCGCGACCCGACCTCCCCTCCTCGTGCCAGTGCCAGAATGACCCCGTCCGCGTCGCCGCGTCCGACAACGCCGGATGTAGGCCTGGCCGGCCCTGACGACCTCGACAACGACTCCCCACTGTCAGACCTAGGCGATATCGCGTTCGATTCCGATTTCGACTCCGATCTGGACCCGGCAAAGCCTGCTTCCGAAGTCCAGCCCAGGCAGAAGAAGCAACGCCACACGACCGATGCCGAGCTCTCGTCCGCCACGTCACCGTCAACAGAGAACCATGCAAAGGAGAACGGGGTAACGGCGTCCCGGGAGCTAGGCGACCATGACACCACAACGTCGAGTGGCGAGGTGGACGGCGAGCGCCCCTCCAAACGCCGTCGCATTCGTGACACAACGCCCGAGAGTGCACCCCGCAAGAAGCCCGTGTCGCCGCCGTGGAAGAGGGTGGAAGCCGATGGCCCGTCAACCATCATGGACGGTGGACGGCGGAAATCAGGACGTCTGGCTACTACCCCTCTTAGCGAGCGTCCTAATGGGGATAACAGACGAGCGCGAGGGATGGCGTCCCCTGCCACGCCACTTGACTCTTCCACCCGCCAAGCACCTAACCCTTCACAGCCTTCTTCCCAGAGATCCGGCCAGAAACTCCCAAAGAAAGGCGAGCTGAAGCTTCCTCGGACAACGACAAAACAGTCCCAACTGCGCGAGACGAAAGCTCCTACGCGAACCTCCTCGCGGCGGCGGAGTCGATCTCCTCCTCAGCCGACCCGCCATTCCACAAGAGCCCGACGACTATCACGACACGCAGTGGAGAGCGAAGCATCCGAGGAGCCGGCCTCTCCGGCACGCCGGCGCCAGGGTGGCGTACAACGCGGTACCGGTAGAGGGCAGCGGATAAGATTAAGGACCCGCCTGGACGCGATTCCTATCCTCAACCCCGACCAGTTCTCGAAGCGACCGAGGCTCTTCTCGTCTTTTGGAGAGTACTGGGAACATGCGTGGGACATACCTGTGGAGGAGGGCGGACTTTACTCCGTGGAAGACGATGCGCGCATAACCGATGAGGCAGCAAGGAATGAGGCGAAAGCGATAAAGAGGATCGAGGAAGAGGCGGAACCTGGCGGGCTACTGTCCGCGGAGCGGTGTTCTGTGTTTGCGCCGGATTACCAGGACGAGCCCCCGAGGCAATGGGCTCACGCGGACCACCTTACTAAGGCTGCCATCAACTTCCGCAAGCTGATGTTAGGTGAACATCAGCGGCACAAGCAAACAGCAAAGAAGCTCGCTGAGAGCTGCCGGGAGGAATGGCTGCGGCGGCAGCCCAAATCGGCGGAGCAACTGGAGAAGGAGGCACGCGACCAATGGCTGGCCAGGTACCGCCTTGTTGTCAGAGCTATGTTCGGGACGTGGGAGAATGTCAAGATAGAGATCAACCGACGTCGTCTTGAGGCGTGGGAGGCGGAGGAGCAGCGCCGAGTCAAGGCTGCGCTTAACGAGGCAGTGAACCTCTCCGAGCAGAAGCTGCAGGCGCGCCAAGCGGCCCTTGACGAGCTGGAGTCTGGCGAGGAGGTGGACCTAGATATGGACGAGCTGGCGTCGGATATCGCGGATGACCTGAGTAATGAGGGAGATAGTGAGGGCGATGACGACGTCAGCGAGGACGACGAAGGCGAAGATAACGACGACGTCATGTCTTCCTCGTCAGATGAAGAGGAGGCCGACTCAAGTCTTGACATGACCGATGAGAATCTCACCCGCGAGCAGCTGTTGGCGAAGTATGCCAATCTACCAGACGTACCCCGGGACTCAGAACCGAAGGCAACAGAAAGTGGTGCGAGCGAGGCCGATGCCACGAAAGACGAAGACACGAGTGATGAATCGGTGGATATGGACGATGACATGGGATCCACAGACATGGAGTCGGAAAGCGAAGCTGAAGAGAGTGGTTGCGACGAGGACGGAGAGGGGGAGTCCGATGGTGAAGCTGATGTTGGCCTCCTGGGGCTGTTCTTTGGGAAGGACGAACTCAAGAAGCTACGGGAAGAGGAGGGTCAACCGCCTGCGGACAACAACCGAGTACCAGCTGTTGAGACCGGTGACGACGAACCCATCACCGAGAAGGCGGCGGATGCCACGCCCAAGATCAATGGCCATAAGCCAGCCTGTCAAGATGCCGCCCATCCCACTGACGATGACGACGCCGTGTCCTTGGTCCGCTATTCTAGTGTCCGCTATGAGACGACCGAGCCTGACAGCATCATCAGTAATGCCGCAACGCCCAAGAGTCAAAACGATCAGAACGGCGACGTGGCGATAGCGAACGGCTCGAAGGATGCAGCAGAGCCACCTCCGACGAATCGGGATGATGCGCATATGGTAGACGAGGTTGTGAAGTCCTCCCCGTTGAAGACCGCAGACGCCATCAGGCCAGCAAGTCCTAAACCCACGGAAGACGGTGATGACGTGGTCATGGAGGATGCGCTACCAACTGTCGAATGTCCGACAAAGCCTCTGAGCCCAGAGACCGACCCTAATACTGATACCCGAAGCCTCGGAAGGAGCCAGTCTCCAAGGACATCAGACACAAAGCCGTCCGAGCTGGATACCGCGTCTGCATCCGAGTTAGTCCCTGCGAAAGGACCTATGAGTAAGAGCGGGTCCCCGGCCGTGTCCTCAGGCCTAAAAACCGAGATACCCTTCCTCCTTCGTGGCACTTTGAGAGAATATCAGCACCACGGTCTTGATTGGCTGGCTGGACTGTACGCCAACAACACCAACGGGATCCTCGCCGACGAGATGGGGCTGGGCAAGACCATCCAGACGATAGCTCTCCTGGCACATTTGGCATGTCACCACGAAGTCTGGGGCCCCCATTTGGTCATCGTTCCCACCAGCGTGATGCTAAACTGGGAAATGGAGTTCAAGAAATGGTGTCCTGGGTTTAAGATCCTGGCGTACTACGGCTCTCAGGAGGAACGGAGACGGAAGCGGCACGGGTGGACAGACGACGATGTCTGGAACGTCTGCATCACGTCCTACCAGCTGGTACTGCAAGATCAGCAGGTGTTCAAGCGCCGTCGCTGGCACTACATGATCCTCGACGAAGCCCACAACATCAAGAACTTCAAGTCGCAGAGGTGGCAGAGCCTCCTCGGCTTTAACACCCAGGCCCGGCTTCTCCTCACTGGTACCCCCCTTCAGAACAACCTCACCGAGCTCTGGTCGCTACTCTTCTTCCTCATGCCCTCGGAGAACGGTGTTGGCGGGTTTGCCGACCTGCAAGAGTTCCATGACTGGTTCCACAAACCCGAGTCCCAGATCCTGGAGAGCGGCAAGGAGACCATGGACGATGAGGCTCGTGCGATCATCTCGAAGCTCCACAAGGTTCTTCGACCATACCTACTCCGAAGGTTGAAGTCCGACGTCGAGCGGCAAATGCCGGCCAAGTACGAGCACGTCGAGTTCTGCCGCCTTTCAAAGCGGCAGCGTGAGCTCTACGATGGGTTCCTGGCGCGGTCTGACACGCGGAATACGCTCGCCTCGGGGAACTACATGTCCATCATCAACTGTCTCATGCAACTGCGGAAAGTGTGCAACCACCCGGATCTATTTGTCGACCGGCCCATCATGACGTCTTTCCCCATGGAGAAGTCTGTGGCCGGTGCCTACGGGTATACGGAGCGATTCGTTCAGAAGTCTATCCTCGCGAGGGACCCGATGGAGAGCGTCAATCTCGACTTCCTCAACCTCATTCCGACGGCCTACGAACACATCTCTACCTATACTGCCGACACAATCCACCGGCTTAGCGCGCCAAGGGTCCTCATGGATCTACGAGACGCACAGAAGAGCCGCGCCCAGGAAGGCTTTAAGGAATTGGATCCCACCACTGTTAACTCCAACGTCGCATACCTGGAGGCCATCGGGAGGTGGGACCGTTTTGAGGAGCTGCAGCACTGCGTTTACCTCAATGCCCTCCGAAGACAGCAGCGCCCGATCTACGGAAGAAATCTCGTCAATATGCTCACCCTGGATGTCCACGAAAGCCCGCGCAAACTCCGATCTAGGGTCCCTCGCAAGGTGCTGAACTGGTTCGAAGATGACTCGGTCTTCATCAAGTCCATGGTCAAGGGCATCGAGCGCCGCTCCGCCGAGCTCCAGACGACCATCGAAAAGTTTGCCTGCATCACGCCCACTGTCGTAGCCAAAGACCTCCACCGTGTTGTCCTCGGCGCCAAAGGCGTGGAAGCCTTCCAGGAGGCCGACCTCAAGCTAACCAAAACGACACGGTGGGCGCCCTTCATGCCCAAGGAGGCGCCGCCGGACCCCTGGCACGAATCGCGCATGCGCCTCAGTGTGCAGTTCCCTGACAAGCGGCTCCTCCAGTACGACTGCGGCAAGCTGCAGACGCTTGACAGGCTGCTCCGCCGACTACAAGCTGGCGGTCACCGCGCGCTCATCTTTACGCAGATGACCAAAGTGCTCGACATCCTGGAGCAGTTCCTTAACATCCACGGGCACAAGTACCTCCGGCTCGACGGCGCCACCAAGGTGGAGCAGAGACAGATACTGACGGACCGGTTCAACAGCGACCCACGCATCCTGTGCTTCATTCTGTCGACGCGGTCGGGCGGCCTGGGTATCAATCTCACGGGGGCGGACACGGTGATCTTCTACGACCAGGACTGGAACCCGGCGATGGACAAGCAGTGCCAGGACAGGTGCCACCGTATCGGGCAGACGCGCGACGTGCACATCTACCGGTTGGTCAGCGAGCATACCATCGAGGCCAACATTTTGCGGAAAGCGAGCCAGAAGCAGATGCTAGATGACGTGGTCATTCAGGAGGGCGAGTTCACGACGGACTACTTCACTAAGCGGTTAACGACTGTAGGGGACGCGATGCCTGGGGAAGAGAACGAGGAGGTCAGTGATGGGGTGGCGGCTGCGAACGCGGCGATGGATAGGGTGCTGGGCGGGGTGGAGACGGAGAAGAGCGTGGGACACGTGTTTGCGCAGGCGGAGGACACGGAGGACGTGACGGCTGCCAAGGTGGCGGAGGGGGAGATTCGCGCTGATGAGGTGGACTTCCAGGAGAGGGGCGTCTCGAGCGGGGTCTCCACCGAGAGGCAGAATACCCCCCGCGAGGTTGTCGAGGAGGAGGAGGAGGTAGGGGAGGTGGAGAGGAGCGCAGAGGGGAAGAGGATCAGGGATGTGGATAGTTACATGCTAGGCTTCATGGGGTGGGCTCTCGAAGGAACGCCGCTTGTTCTGCCTGTGGACAAGAAGAAGAAGAAGAAGAAGGGGAAGGATACGAGGAAGAGGTGATGTCCTTCCTTCCTCCCTTCCATGACAAAGGAAGGTCTTACGTAATTGCTGTTTTGTTGGGGTGTCTTGAGTATTGGAGAATGGAGAATGGGTACATTGGCAAACGGACATACGGGGAAATGGGAAGAGGCGTCTGGGGCTTAGAGGGTTTGGTGCATGACAATGTATTATTATGGGGTTTAGACGGTATAGCATACTCTTCTCGGTTTCTCTCGATCCTTCTAACCCGCGTGATATGTTCGTGATCTTCATGGGTCAAGTAGGGGATACGCCATTAAGAGCCTGATTTCCTCGTCCTTGCCGGCGCATGTGGTCCTGCCAACCGGATTCGTGCTTCGAGGACTGGAGGGCGGGTTTGGCGACGCCGTCACCCCCTCGGACCTCTCTTGTCCCGGGCTTCGCGTGAGTTGAGGTACGTGTCGTCTTGGAGCCTCACCCTCACGTTCGTTGACCACTCCAAACTCACAACGCCTATCCCAAAGACCACCAGGAAGAAACACCATAAGACCAGACGCCCCGGATATATTCAACATAAACGCTATTATACAAATCCCAAACGCCTGTACCTTCCCATAATTGCCCATAACGTCCCTAAAATGTACTTCCGTACAGGGCCACGGTTACGATACTAGCCATGAAACCGGGCCTTTCTCTAAGCGAGAGCCGGTTCAGAACCTCCGGTTGGGCTTTGGCGTGGGATGCTCGAGGCGGGCCCACTCGCCGTTGAACGCGTTGATCAACCAATCCGTCATGCCTATTCCTCAGTTAGTACTTCTCTCGCCTCAACCGCCTCAAAACCCCCAACCCGAGGGATGAACTCACGGTGATACAAAGCCTTGTTCGCCCCATGGAAGTAAATCCCATGGTTACTATCCGGATAGACATGCACGTCATAACCCCCAACCCCCTCCACATCCAACCCATCCAACAACTTCAGCGTATTCTGTAAGTGCACGTTATCATCCCCACTCCCATGCATAACCATGAATCTCACGCTCTCCCCCAAAGCGCTCGCATTCCGCACCGCCGTCTCGTCATACCCCGCGCCGTTCTCCTGCGGCGTGAGCATATACCGCTCCGTGTAGATCGAGTCGTAGAACCGCCAGTCCGTCACGGGGGCGACGGCCACGCCATAGGAGAAGGTTCGACCGGCGTCCGTCTCGAGGGTCTTGAGGGTGTTAAAGCCGCCAAACGACCAGCCCCAGATGGCGAGGCGCGAGGCGTCGACGTAAGGCAGGGACGCCCAGTGCTGCCCCGCCGCGATCTGGTCGCGCGACTCGTACCTGCCTAAATGCCCGCGGACCACGACGCGGGCGTCCCGCCCGATGTAACCCGTACCCCGCCCGTCGACCGTCACGACGATGTACCCGAGACTGGAGGCTACGAACGACTGGTAGTCCACCTTGAACTTCTGGCTCACCTGCTGGGAGCCAGGACCGGAGTACTGCTGGAAGAGGACGGGGTAGGTCTTGCTCTCGTCGAAGTTTGGAGGCAGCCTCTCAACGTAGTTCAGCTCCACGCCGTCAACCTCCAGGGTGCCGTAGCGCAGGGCAGGCAGGTCGTGCGATACCGCCATCTTCCTTAGCCTGTCGTTCGTCTCTACGACGTGCTCGAAGGCCTTCGGGTTGCTCGGCGTGCTGACGATCTTGTACCAGGGTATGTCCGGCCCCTGGTAGTTCAGCAGCGCGTATCCTGCGCTGCTGGAGAACGACACGTCGTAGTAAGCCTCCTCCTGCGTATCCGTCACAGGCTTCAAGTCCTTGCCATCGAGCCCCACGCTGTAGACGTGCCGCTGTGTGGAAGACTCTTTTGTAGAGACGAAGTAGACCCTGTTGTTCTCGAGGTCGACAGCCGAGGGCGCGTCGACGACCTCCCAGTCGCCGCTCGTCAGGATCGTCGGTTCTGAGCTGTCCAGTGGCGAGAAGTACGCAAGGTGGTCCCCGAAGCCGTGCACCACCGTGTCGACGTAACCGTCATCGGGGCGCCCATTATCCGGATCAGCAGGGATGAACACGGGCGTCGACCGCTCGAACCAACCGCCGTCGATCTGAGCCACGTCGACCGTCCTGACTGTCTCCCCCTTTCGTGTTTTCGAGTCAATCAGCACAATCCTCAGCACATCACTGATGCGGTTCGTCTCCTTTACAAGGACCTTATCGCCCGCCCACAGCACGTTCGTAATCAGACGGTCGTCATCCCCGAAACGGTCCGCCACGTCAACGGCGAAAACTTCCTGCGCGTCAACGTCGTAAAACCGCAGGTCAACAACTGGGTTCGGCGAGCCCGCCTTCGGGTACTTGAGCTCCTCCGTCACGGGGTACAGCATGTCATCCGGACTTAACTTCCCGTCGGGTGGCTCGATGAAGAACTGCACGGGGTAGACGGGTACTTCGCTCTCGTTGGCCCGGAAGAAGGCGATATACTTTCCGTCGTCGGACCACCACGTCCCTTGGTTACTCGAGAAGACCTCCTCCTCAAACACCCAATCCGGAATCCCGTAAAAGACCTCGGGCCCGCCGTCGCGCGTGATCTGTCGCACCTTTTTGTCGGCGCTCAAGTTCAAGGTCCGGAGGTACAGGTTGTTGTCCTTAGTGAAGGCCACGGCGTCACTTGCGGGGCTCCAGATGGCGAAGCTCACGGTGGCTGAAGCGTCGAGGGGGTCCAGCGGCTCGACGGACTGGGAGTCGACGTCGAGGATCCAGTAAGTGGCAGTGAAGGAGTAGCGCCACACCTTCTTGACGTTGGAGGCGATGAGTACCTTCTTCAGGTCGCGGCTTGGCCACACCTTGGAGGGAATGACGATCTGGTCACCGTAGCGGAGGTCCGCCGACTTGAGCAGTGTGCGGCTTTTTGTAGAGCTAGTCCCCGGGTACTTGGAGGCAACGACGTCCTCTACCACGAGGTAGTCCTTCCCTGCAGCATTCTGCAGTAGCAACAGTCCGTCCTCACCGTCTGGCCCGGGAACCCAGCTGATTGAATGGCTAGCAGCGGACCACTCGGACCCGAGCACCTCCTCGAGCGTCACGGGGTTGCCCGCCGGCGATTGACCGGCGGTAACAGCGCCCGAACTACTAGACGTGCTCGCATCATGGGGACCAAAGATATAGTATCCAAGAGTGCCCAGCCACATGAGAATCAGGACCGCGACGGTAATGAGGATGATACGGCAGGACCGCTTGTCCACGGGCCGGCGCTGGATGGCGGCGCCGGGCGCGAGGAAGCGCGCGTTCTCGAGGTCGGCAGAGTCCTCGTCGAAATCATCGCGCAGCGGGTCTTCGTCGGCGTCGTTGAGGGCCTGTTTCTCGGCGTTGTTGCGCTCCTCTATGCGCTCGAAGATGAGGCTCGTGGTGGAGACGGAGGAGAGAGAGTCGTGGGAGGCTCGGGGCGCGGGCTCCTTGGGGTAGGAGCTGGAGTCGGGAGATGGAGGCATAGTAGAAGGACCGTGAAGGTACGTCGTTCTGGAGGCTTAGGGAAAGAAATTGGCAATCGCCATGAAGGGAGGGTTGCGTCTATGCGGGACCTGTAGTCGGCAGGAGGTTGAGGCGGTGCGAGCGGCGAAGAGAAGGACGGAGTACACCGAGGACAGCAGCCGACGAGTCAGCCATACAGGGCTAACAGGGAGCTATTAAACTGCCAATGGTACTCGCGTGAGGGAAGCCGGGAGTCGCAGGGGGCTTACTTCGTTCAAAGGGAAGCTTAATGTGGGATTCACTAACGCGGACTGTTGGGAGTCGTGGCCGCAGCCCATTGAGCTCCCCCCTACAGAGAGGATCGACGTTCAAGGATCTCAATGGCCAGCTGTCCGCATTTGCCAAGACCCACATTAGCCGGTCAAGGCGCCAACCACGGGGAAGGAGGTTTCCCTGCATCAGAGGCTCCATATCATCACTTTCATTGGTCAAAAAGCACTAAGTGGTATTTTGCTGCCAAACATTCCCAAGAGGCATCGCCCAGTTGCACACAAGAAACCCATCGTCAGTCATCAACCCTCTCTGTTCTATCTCCCCCATCAAACCCCCTTCACGCCCCGCTCAACTGCGGCACCTCCGCTGCCCCCTCATCAATCTTCTCAACAAGGCACGCCGTCCCATACGCGCACACCTGCGCGAAGCCCCCCAACTCACCCGCGTCGAACCGCAGCGCGATGACGGCGTTGCCGCCACGCGACTTCGTCTCGGCCACGACGCGCGAGATAGCGTCGTTGCGGCAGTTGTACAGCATGGTGGTAAACCAGCGCAGCTCGCCACCGGCCACGGACTTGAGGACCATGCCGAACGAGGCGGCCCAGTTGCGCGAGCGGACGGTCAGGCCATAGACGGCTCCGAGAACCTTGACGATGCGGTAGCCCTGGATGTCGAACATAGCTAGGGCAGATGTTAGCTGTTGTGGCTTGGTCTATGGCCGAGTGAAACGGGCGGAGGGAGCTTTCACGAACTGGTTGTTATGACGCCCTCGGTCTCGGTGAAGCAGTGTAGATCGGAGAGGGAGGGTGGAATATCGGCAATCTCCTGTGAGTGCTTCGAACCCTCCTTCTCCTTGCTTCCGGACATGAGGCTCATCGTGGCGATATTAGAGGCTTTATTAGGCGTATCCGTAAAGTATCGTAGACGAGGCTCGTGTAGACGTATTAAATGTAAGTGTAAGTGTACGTGTAAGTGTAAGTGTAAGTGTAAGTCGAAGCTCTCGCGACTGGACTAGCACTCCCTGGCAGGGTCTATGTCTTGGGTATCTCGAATATCTGAGGACAGTTGTCTGATGACACCAGAACGGTTTCCAAAACAATCAGCGCAGAAGCAAGGCCTTTTATACCTCTTCCTAGTGCCTTCTCAAAATCACCAGTTCCTGCCCCCCAAGCAGCGCAACCCACTAACGCCGATCGCACCGCACTCGTATCTCGTATCGGTCGGTATGTTTCCGCTCTCCGCCTTCCCAGCCACATCCCCGCCTGGCCTTGGCTCCAAATGGGACCCTGAAAGCCACCCCGCCCACCTCGAGCCACCTGGGCTTTACTGACAAGGGACTAGTACGTACCTGCGTATTCCTCGCACAGCACCCTTATTCGCCAATGGCCCAACGGGTCAACAAAGAAGATCCACCTGGACCTTTACTGTAAAGTTCGGCGACGCCGGCAAACGCCGATGGGATTTTTTTGGACCGGGGTCCGAGCCGGAGGTAGGACCCCGCAAATTTGGGTCTAGGCATCAGTGGCATCACTGCGAAGAACTGGGTTCGCCGGCCTCTCTACTTGGCAGGGTTACAGGACAGAGAGCGAAGTGAAAGCCCACCTTGATTTCTAATACAGGGCCAAATGGTGGATTGGAGACCCTAGACGTCCGCGTCCAGATCACGGTTTTAGCTTTACTAGCTAGAAATGCTCGTCCCACGACACGTAAACCAAGCCGTCTCAAGTCAGTCCTATCCCGGACTTCAACTCACCAACGTCGCTTGACCCTCACCATCGGCCTCAACGAAGCATCCACCGTGAACACGCCAGACAACGATGAAGCCCTACACCTCGTCCCAACTAACGCAATACCTCTCCCACATCTCCTACCCCTCCCCTACGCCCCTCCCCCCCCCTACCCTCTCCACCCTCCGCCTGCTAGTAGCGCACCACCTCGCGTCCGTCCCCTTCGAGTCCCTCTCGCTGCACTACTCTCCCGCCCGCCGCCTCACCATCGACCCGGATGCCCTCTTCTCCAAGGTTGTGGAGCGCGGGAGGGGGGGTTACTGCATGGAGGTGAACACACTCCTGGCATGCGTGCTAAAGGGGTTGGGCTTCGATGTTTGTTCTTTGGGGGCGCGGATTAGCTTTGCGACGAATAGGAAGGAGGGCGAGGGTTATGATGGCTGGTAAGTTTCTCGCCCTCATTTGTTGCATCCCCGAAATCTTCGGGCGGGAAGCACGGATAGAAGAGGGAAAGGGGCAAATCTAATGTCTGCAGGAGCCATATGGCGAACATCATAACCATCGACGAAAAGCGCTATCTCCTCGACCTAGCCTTCGGCTCCAACACTCCCCTAACCCCCCTCCCCTTCCCTCCTGCCTCCTCCCCCATCCAATCCACCATAATAGCAAACCGCAAGCTCACCCTCAAGCCCCTCCTCTCAACCTCCCACCCCTCAAGCCCGCCCTCCTGGATCTACTCCCACCGCGCCTCCCCCTCGGAGCCCTGGACGGATGCCTACGCGCTCGCGCGCGAGGAGTTCCATCTCGGGGATTTTAGGGTTATGAACCTGTCCACAATGACGGACAGCATCTTCACACGGATGGTGGTTTGCGTGAGGGCGTTCTTTGGGGATGAGGGGTGGTTTGTCGAGCGGGCGGAGAGCGATGGGCACGGGGAAGTGGTTGGTGGGAAGGGAAGGGAGAGGGGGGAGATTGCGGGGCAGGTTATACTCGGGGGGGATAGCCTCAAGTATCGCCTGCTGAGGACGCCTCTTACCACGGAAGAAGCCGAAGGGCCGGAGTGGTCCGAGGACGTCCACCTCGCGACCTTTACTACCGAGGAAGAAAGAATCGAGGCGTTAAGGACATACTTTGACATCCAGTTCTCGGACGAGGAGAAGAGGGGAATCCTCGAACTGCCGTCCGCGATTGGGCGTTATGCGAAATCAGAGGACGCGTAAGGAAGAAGCCGGGGGGGGGGGCTTCGGCCTGGCCACGGACTTTGGCGGCGCAGCACCCTCCGCGCTTCGGGCTTCCCACGTCACGGTCATACAACATGCATAACGGCGCGAGCAACGCCTTTCAATCGCTCTATTACTGAATTGACGGGGCAACTGAGAAAGATTAACCCATTAAGCCTCTTCGGGGTCGTGTTCGACCACCTAAGTTTCGGATCAAACATGTCACCTTAAAGCAGCAGCAATGCTACATCAAGTTACTCCCACAACATTAGTCCAAAGATGATATCTCGCAAAACAAAACTTAAGCATCATGTTCTAAACCCCGCCCTAACAGTGCAGATCGTAACGAAACCCGTAAGTCATATACTAAAACATGGTTGTTCCCCCTGTATGAGTGTATATCCCCATTGACCCATTCCCCCTTGTAAACTCGTGCTCTTCCCCCGTGCTCCCTCAGAAACCAAAACCTCTCAGAACCTATTTATAACGATCCCCTTGTCCACACACCTTCCGGTCCAGAACATATATGGGTATCAAAAGAAGCAGCCTCACACACGGCTTGTGCCCGCACAGGCGTCTTGGAAGAGCACTAGAAAATCCCAGTGACGACCGAATCTGCCCCTGAGCCAGATCCCTAGCTCAAGTGGATCGCAAGCGGAGCGTGGACCGCGAGCCGTTACCACGGTCACGAGCCATCCTATTCCATCTATTCGGCCAAGGTATCACATATGCCTTGCGGCGATACTTCATATTCCTCAAAGGTGAGTAACAGCTCTTGAGCAACCTGAGGCTTTACGGTTTCCATATTCCAGGAAACCGGCCCACAGTGAGGACTTCCACGGCCGTCGGCAGTTCAGACGAAGATCTACTCGCCGTCATCGGACCGTGCCTTCTCGGAAACGATCTCCCGGGCGTAGAATTCGACAAGCATGGTTGCATACGCGTCTAAATCTTCTACCGGTACAAAGAGCCGGAAGTCGTTGAGGAGGAGAAACTGCACCTCCAAGTGATTGAGTTCGGCAAGCGGAAGACCACCAACCTGTATCCGTTAGCGCAGTCCGATCCTATGGGGAAATCTAGAGGACTTGCCTTCGCGTATCTCGAGTTTGTGTAGAACACGTCCGAGAAAAATTTGCTCGCGCACGTCACCCCAGAGATGATCAGTCGGTGGATATTGAAGCTGTCGACAACAAAGTACGTAGCAGAACCAGCACTATTTCTTGCCGAAGGCTCCCGGCTAGGGGCGCTGCGATCCTCCATCTCGTCGTCGTCAGCAAGGTCCGAGTCCGACTCTACAGACCCGGTATCCTCGGCCATGGTCGTATCGCCACCCTGCTGTTGCTGAGCCTGTGAATCGCTCCGTGAACGTTCATCCGTCCGCAAAGCAGCGCGCCTCCGGGCCTCCTCATGCTTCATCACCTGGTCGTTGACCCTCTCCGTCATACGGTCAAAGTACACAAGGAGGCTAAGGAACACCTCGTAGGTCGTCGGGCAGTACCGGTGTATCCTACTGAGGTAGCTAAGAATCGTGATGGCTGGCACGTTCTTCCCGTGAAAAGCCAAGACCGACGTGCTCAGCGGGCTCATGTTCGAAGAGGCGCCGGACTCTGAGTTCTGGCTCGCTTGTTGTTGATGCGTTGCGTTCCTTTGGATCGCATCGTGCTGGAGGTCGTTGGTAGAGGTTATTTTGGTTAGTAAGGCAGCCACCATCTCGATGATGTCCGTGATGGGCATCCCGCTAATATCGTACTTCATTTGCTGCAATGGCGTATCGTTGAGAATGCCTGCGTCACTCCCTGACAGGAGATCTGCCTTCACGAGGCTCTGAATGTGGCTCAAATCCCTGACGTGAATGACGCGGCCTTGGGGGGCGGATTGTGAGGTATCTTCAACTCCAGGCCCGTAGTCGCTAATCTCGACGTCATTGTCAGAAGTCCCCGCAGCGAAGCCACTATCGGACGACGGGGACGGCTGTTGACGGCGGGGAGGGGCGGACGAGGATGTAGCAGCGGGTGGCATCAAGGCGGGAGCCGTCGCCGTGGAGTTGTTTGTTGTAATGTCGGAGGCTGAAGGAGGCATCTGAGGTCCGGAATGCGCATTCTGCGAGTGGCCGGGTAAGGAATCGTTGCTCGGCGACGAGGATGACGGCGGGGAAGGAAACCGAGAAGCACCGCCAGAGGTCGACTTGTGAAGCTGCGTGGGTGGCTTCGATGAGCCCCGCGACGACTGCTGGGAGCTAGGGATGGCGCGGGCCGAGGAGTGAGACGGGGTGAATCGCGGGCTCGACGAGGCTTGGGGATCCAGGTCCCTCGGGTGGCTAGGAACGTAGTGCGATGAGTCCGGCGACTGTTGGTGCGGTCGGGTCATAGTGACAATCATGGTCTTGGTTTAAGAGGGGTCTGGGGCAGTAATCGTTGACCACCAAGACCATAGCATGTTATTCTATTCGTAAGTATTAGGATTATGAGGTCGGAAACGGATGGTTATCTGTTCGAGCCGTCATCGTCAGCATCTGAGAGCTAAGTGTTTGAGCGTGCAAGAGATCGAGGGCGTAGCTCGTTGACGCCTAGTAGAGGGCGGCTGATGGCACTGGGGCCGAAACAGGGCGGAGTCCGTACCATCCGGGCGAATCAGGTGCAGTTGGGGCAATGCGGAAAGGCTAAGGGTTATGGATGCAGCCCAATCATGACTCGGAGGTGCGAACGAAGCAACAGAGACCGGAGTGCAAAGGCATGAACCTGGGAGAGGGGAAATAAGGCACGAAAGTCAGAAGGGATAACATACCAGTTATGTCATAAGCCGATGATGCTAGTCGAAGTTTCCGACAGCTCAGGACGAATGCGCAATCAGGACGCCAGCCTCCGTTCGATATTATTATGAAAAGTTCGGCAAGTGTTCGAAGAAGAGCCCGTTTCGCGTGGATCGAACAGGCAAAACGTCGAGAAAGAGAGAACCAGCCTTTCTAATCGGAGGTGTAGATCGCGATGGTGCAAAAAGTGCACCGGAAGGTAAAACGTCTGGGGGGATATCGAAGAAAGGGTGGCGAGACAATCGGTGGGGGAGGGATTAAGGGCGATGGCGGGGCTGGCGCAAGAGGAAACGGAAACAACAGAAACAGCTCGCGTCAAGCGAAAACAACAACCACAAAATGCGTTTCCTTATCGAAGGAGAAAGCTGCCTTCGATGGGGAAAGAAGGCGGAACGGAGTACAGGATACTGTCTCCAGGATAATTCAACGATTCCCCCTTCTCTTTTCCGGGTACTTTTAACAGAGATAAAGCCCCCTTTCGTCGTGGGCGTTGAATGGGAACAGATAGATAGGGAGGGAGGGAAAAGTTCGGTGGCGGCTGGTTGGCGGCGCCTCTAGAATTCTGGGATTTCTTGCCCAAGTCCGAGGGTAGATGACATAATAACAGGGGACGGGAAGGAGGGGGGCAAGGAGGAACGAGAAGGGGGTGGGGTGTTGGAGGGGTGTGTGGCGGGCCTCAAGCTTTGGGAGGCAAAGGAGCAGGAACTGGGAGAGTGCGATGAGGAAGGCACACGCGAACCGGATAGGAGGTTCAAGGAAAGAACAAGTGGCAAAGGATTCGAAACGGAAACCGCGAACGGCGGTGGAGAGAAGAAACCAAAAGGGTGAGGATAAGGGGCTGTGACGACGGCTTTTCCGAATCCACCCACCGAAGAGGGGAGTCGTTGGAAATCGGGGGCGCCCACCATGATCCAGATCGCAGCGCGCGCATTGGACAGTCAGAGGGGCGTGGTGGTGCGTAGTGCTTGTATCCCAGCCCCGTGGCGCCCCAGTATCAATTCCTCCGCGTTCTCCCTTGTCGCGGAGAGCTCTGGCCTGTCGGTACAATCCTCCACAGCACGTGTCCGGAGTAGCCAGCAGCGAGAGTTCAGGAATGACCTCACGGCATCTCTAACGAGCCTACGCGCACGCCCCGGTGTGCAATATCTTCCCATGCGAGAGCAGGAGGATCGCACAACCCATAAGAGGGCAAAAAAAAAAAGAAAAAGAAAAAAAGAAAAAAGAAAAAAACGGGGGTGAACAAAAAGGGGCACAGGCGCGCAGATTGCGAGACGTTACACAGACAGCTGGGGGCTTTTTACGCATCTTGGACGCGACAGCTTAGGCGTGTTGGATTGAAGCAATGGGACTGGATCAAGACGCCAAGGCGAGCTCAATATCGTGCCCCTCTTCGCAAACCTGGGAGGAAAAACGGCTAGCGGAAAGCCTCGAAATTAGACTTTCGCCCGGCCGCGCAACGCTTTGGGCGACCCTCGTACAAAAGAAGAAAAAAAAAAAAAAAACATCCAGAACGTGGGAAATTGCGGTCTGCAGCGCGGCCCGTGGCTCAGCCCTTCCCTTTCCAATCCACCCCACGTGCCCCAGGTGCCCATATTAAAGCGTCGTCGTCATCGGGAGGCGGGAGCCAACCCTCTGCAGAGGAAGAACCAGATAAGGGGGCTCGGGCCCCCAATTGGATAGAAATGGGGGACACTCGGCATCGTTCCGCTCTCCGGTTGGTCCTACATCGCACAGACGGAAAAGCACAAAAGCCCGTTCCTTGCACAAGCGGTCGGCATGGTTTGATGTTGGGGCTCTAACGTTCGGGCTGTCGCTCACCCCGAGTTGTCGCTGAGGCTGGCGTGAGAGTTTTGACGTTTGGGTGCTAGTTCGCCACGGCATTTGTGTTCGCCTAACGCTAGGACTTATCCGCCCGCCATACTCAAGGACAAACTCACCACGGTCGGGTGAAGCGAAACGCCCCGAAGCCATCAACGCCGCCAGTGGTCCACAACCCCAATTGACCCCGCGCCACGTCCCCCGGGTGTGACGACATTGTGGTATCGACCAGCATGTGCACGATGTCCTTTCGGATAAGGGGCCCAGAGCCCTCGTTTCGTGCCATGAAACACTCATGACCTCACGGCTCGGCCCGTCATCCCACGAAAATGGAACGGAGGTGCCCGGGGGTCGGTCTCTCGCCGCTGATAGAGCCGCGAGCCGCCTGCGCTATGTCTTCGCGTGCGCATTGCCTGGGGTGTGCCAAGGGGATAACATAGCTATTTCGAAATGGTGGATGAGCACAATTCCTCGCTCGATGGCTTGGACGACTCCAGAGTCAAGTAATACCCTAACCATGACTCAGTCGGACATGTTCTGGGTATTTCTTTTGGTCATTTAAGGGAGCTTGTGTAGCCATCATGGTGCGTGTCAATTCAGCGGACGGGCTTGAGAGCGAGATTACATAGCCTATAGACGAGACTATGAGCCTGGGGCTGGCAGGTGACAGCGCGTCGGTCGCTTTGCGCCACGGACGGTCCGTACTCCTCAACCGATCGAAGCTCACCACAAGGCGGGGTCAAGCAATCCACATCCCATGCACATCAGCTGAAGATGAAACAGCGTAAAATATTGAGTACACATGAACCTCTCCGCCTCTTCTAGACTTCGCTGTACCGGCATCCTTCTCTCCACTACACCTCTCAGCCCACCTACTGGTGCCTCACCTTGTAGTCCGTATCCGGCAGGTACAGGTGCCTCTCCGCGCCCTCCTTCGTCAGCACCACCATCCGGATGACACCGCCCGAGCTGCCATCCCACTTTATCGCCTCCCGGAGGGCCCCCTTGACGAACTCCACCGCCTCCGCCTCCTCCATGCCCTCCTTCCAGTTCGCATCGCAGTAGCCGTAGATGTAGGTCGAGCCCGAGCCGCCGATCGAGTAGGCCTGCTTGTGGAGGGAGCCGCCGAGGGGGATGGAGTAGACCTGGCCGCCGTGGCGCTCGTCCCAGCCAGCGATGATGAGGCCGGCCCTGCGCTCTTGTTAGAACCATATTCCAACACAGAGACAGACACGCCCAAGACGACAGCGTTGAAGTAGTCGAAGGGAAGGGAGAAACCCACGTCAACATATCCTTGTTCGCGTAGCAGATCTCCTGGAAGAGCGACGCCGCCGTCTGCGTCGTGGGAGGCGTGTTGTTGACAGTCGAGTAGAGGCCAAGGTAGTACTGCACCATGTCGGCCACGGCCTGCGTGTCGGCCGCCGAGCCCGAGCGGCAGCACCAGATGGTGTCGTGAACCTTGGTCAGCTTGTCCGTCACGCGGTTGGCGATGTAGGCGCCGGTCGTCGTCCGGGAATCGGCGCCTGCGACATGTTAGCTAGACACATACAGGGAAGCGCAAAGGAGGAGGTCCGTACCTAGGATGACGCCGTCCTTGAAGGTGACTGCCATGCTGTATCTGGGTCAGAGCGCGCCATCGCAGAGGTGTCGCGGGACCTACATCGACGTTCCAAGGCTGGGAGAAGTTAGTAAGCTTCGTCATTGCTCGAGGTTTGTGTGGGACAACCTACTTCACCTCGCCCTTCTTTAGCCGGTCCATATCAACGTGGATGCCATCTACCATCCGTCAGAACCAGAGCGCATGCCAGACATCTCCGCCGCCTTGCCTACCTTCGTTGAGGACGCCGGTCTTGGAGAACTCCATGGTGCGCGGAAATTCAGAAACAGAGAGGTGTCGACGGAGTGAATATCAGGTTCGGAGTTTCGTTTGAGGTCGACGTCGATGGAAACTTGGGGTTCGAGCAGGCAATGGGCAGTGGGGTGCTCGGCGAGGTTGGAGGTCGAGCTCCGAAGCTATGCAGGCAGCTGGGCAACGCGTAGAGCGTCACCGCCTTGCTGAGTCAGCATCATTCTCGACGGCGTGGGAGTGGTACTTTGGAGATACACGTTATAATGTACGCCTATTTAAATTTAGAAGTACCCCGAATGTACATCATTGTTCACAGGTCCCCAACCCTTTGTAAGACCGCCGCAACACGAACTCGTTGGCCTCGCGGATGCAATCGTGGAGGACTTCGGCTCTCAGAGATATAGAGGGCAGGTTAAGTTATGGAAAGAGTCCTCTCAGTTCCTTGTTGCTGTGATGACCAGACCTGATTTTATGCCGAGCTGGTTGACCTGCTTATGCATCCATGAGAACTCGAGAGGAAGAGAGAAAATGCCCGATATATTGCTGATCGGATACACACATCCAAGAGCTTCAAGCTCCCTGAATCCACGCGGTATATACAAGCACGGCCAGCCCGCGACCTGGCCTCGCCACGAAACACGTTTCCAAAATCGCTTATAACGCCCAAGAACGTCCGAGCCTCCCTATTCAGACTCTCCCTCCTTCTCCTCCCCCTCATTCCCCTCCTCCCCCTCCTCGCCACACCCACAATCATAAAAGTCCCCAATTTTATTACAGTCGAAGATCTCCTTCCCTAGCCTCGCGTTCACCTCGTTGTGCACGAAGCACGCCCACCCGGCGGCAGCGTTCCGTCCGCTCACCTGCGGCGGGTACTGCTCGAGCAGCTTCCGGAAATGCGCGGCGCAGTCACCGCAGGGGTACAGGCGCGCGAAGAGACGCACGAAGGTCTTGAGGGCGAGGGCGTCCTCCTCGGAGGCGGTCTCGGGGAAGCGGGCCATGGTCGTGTGGAGGAAGCGCCATGTCGCGCGGCCTAGCTCGGCCCTTATTTCGCAGCTGTCAGCGTCGTCCTTGGGCTGGAGGGTAAGTAGAATTTGGCAGAGAGGGCAAAGACTCACTTGGCGGTCGCGTTCTCTAGCTTGGGCGCTATGCTCCCCCCATCCAAGATCCCCGCCCCGACGCCCTCGATCTCCGCCGCGCCGATGGGCTCGCCCTTGAAGGAGCCTACCGACCCCTCGTCCCCGGACGCCTGCGCGTCCTGCGCGGGGGCGCCGGGGCCCGCGGGGCCCTCCGTCGCGTGGTCGTAGCCCGAGAAGAGGTAGAACACCGTGAAGACCGCGAAGAGGGACGCGGCGAGGATGGCGGCAAGGTGCTGTTTCCTAGGCATTGTCGTTCGGCTGGCGACCCTCCCCGGGTCGCAACGTCCGAAGAACAAAAATGTTGCGGAAAAGGTTCTTAAAAGATAATAAGACCCAGAGAAAGGCTAGAAAAGGGTCCGAAGAATGGAATGAAGAAGGGAAAGAGGGAAACAAATTATGGCCTTGGCGTTTTGCTACATGGAGAACACGGAATGTCACCACTGGGCGGGCGCTGCGGCGCAGGGCTGGTCTTGCTGCATGGCTCGATGGTGGTTCGAGAACAGATGAAACCCTTGCAAAGGCTCTTGGCGAACGGGGGACCTTGCGAAACACAGCGGACACATGAGAGGGGCCGGCCCTTGAATTCGATAGCGTGGCCTAATTGAGGGTTTTTGGGCTCCCGATTGGTGGGTCAATTATAACCTTCAGAGGGGCACTCCGTAACTGGTATGACTAAGCCTGCGGGCCGATGGCGCTAGCCCTGATTGTTCCCAGGCTCCAAAACGGATCGTGTTAGCATTGAACGTCGTACTTTCGCTTCCAAGATTCGAGATTGCTTTTCGGGGCCTCAGTATAGACCGGGTTGTCAAACATGGCAGGTGTGTTTATCATGCCAAGTTTTCATAATCAAGTTTTATGGAACTGCCTTCTGTACAGTACTCCATAAACTCAGGCTATCTATTCCCTTAAAAGACCATCGGCGGCGGGGTCATCCCTGGACTTCTGTTTGATCATCATTGCCGTCCCGTTTCCCCGCGGCTCCACGCTCAGCCTCCACCATGATGATCTCCCTGGCGCTCCCCCACAAGCCAACGGCCCCGGGCTAAACACCACACGCGTATCCAACTTCCGCCGGCCGATCTGGTCTAACGTCCATTACGATTAACTCCAACGACGCCGTCCAGCAACCCAGTCCCGTCCTTCGTCGAGGGCATCCGCCCCGCTCGCCATGAGCACGTCACGCCCGCTCATCCCTACTGACCTCCCTCTTCAACGTCTTCTCCCAGTGGATGACGAGCGTCCGGGACTAATCCGTAGACTGCGTCCACGATGCGACTCGCAATGTCATCCTCCGCACCGTCCATCGCCCGCGCGGCTTCATCCTCTAGAACCCAGCGGATACCAGGTAGCAGCGCACTGCGGATCGCCGCGCTGGCCCTCTGCGCTCGCGTGTAGGAACCGTCCGAGCCGTGATCTACTCTTGTCAGCCCTTTTACTTACTCTCTCTCTCTCTTTCTCTCTCTCTTATCGGATACTCACATTGCCGGGGCATCACTCCTCCCCCCTTAGCGCAGAGCGGTACGCGAAACACTCCACGTTCCTCCACTTCGGGCCCTTCTACCGGCTCGGGCCCTTTCCCCGTGTCTCCGCGCACAGTGCACTGCGGTTCGGCACGGAGATGCCGACTCCGGCCCTCGTCGGTACGGAAGGGCGCCCGGCACTGAGCGCATCGGAGGGACACCGCTTGCTTGCGAAACACTACTCCCGCACGCTTGCTATCCGCTGCGCCATTTCTCCGCCCGTCGTCCAGGGTCTCGAGCCTCGTGAGTTGGGCTTCAAGCCAGGTTTCGACGACCTGCATCAGCCTATCGACCATCTCGTCCTTCTCCTCAGACAGGCGCCTGCGTGTATATGCTGCCACATATTCCTCCAGTCTCTCTCGCGCTTCTCCGTCCTGGACGGTACAGTCGGCGCAAGGGACGTCTCGCGCGATCATATCCGTTGACTCTGGCTGGTCCACGTTAGGCCGGAGTGCAGATTCTTAAAGAATGGGCAAGGCTTACCTCTGGCGTTGCAGAAGCACTCCTCTCAACCCGGGTCTTGGCGTAGGCATCATCCGTATCTAGCCCTATCATCTCGCTCTTACCAGTCGCAACAGGGGAAGTCTGCTTCTTGGAGAACGGGGTACTCGGCGCTTCTACCGGTTCAAGTCGGACACGTCTGATGAGATTTCTTCGGTCGTCTTGGAATTTGGGGCATCCCATCTATCGCAATGTAGGTAGGTTCCCTCCCCTTTGTATTCGCCCCGTTTCGTGCTTGTGGCCACTGTAAAAGTCCCTGTATGATGGAGGGTGGGATGCGAAGATTGTAACAACTAGCGGTCAGATTCAATCCGACACCGCGCGGTGTAAGTTCCTCAAATGTATTGATTGGGGATAAATAGACCGCAGTGTCCCTGTTCTATACCTCGGAGTGATATACAAGTGGAATTGGCGCCGCGGGGATCTTCCGCATGCCACCCCTCCGCGCAACGCCGCAAATGCGCTTTTGCGCATTCAGGGACCCCCCACCCCTTCCACACCCATACGCGCGCCCAGAACAACACGCCGCCCACCCACTCGCACTTGCGGTTTTCGTCCTCCGCGCAAAGTGTGCTCGCAACGAGATGTGCCCAGCGCGCAGATGTGTCGTTTATCTCCCTATAGGCTTCCCTTGCCCCTGCATCGCATTATCGCATTCACGTCGCCATCACCGCGCTCGCGCTAGTTCGTGTAATTCCCCTTTCGTTGCCGCAGCGTCGCTCAGTTCGCGTACGCAGACGGTGCGAGGCTGAGGAAGTTCTGTGGTTATGGAGTTTCCGAGCTGGCGCGTTGGACGGAAGGGGGGTTTTGATCGCAGAGGAGGAGAGCACCGGTGCGCGAGTTGGTGTTATTCGGCACCGGGGATGTGTATAAGAAGACCATGAAGACTCCACGATGGTGGGCTTTATTTTCTAGACTCGGCAGATCTGGTAGTACCCACGAGAAGAAAAATTTCATTGTTCGAAGGTCAGAATCGAGATATCATACTTCAGAGCTCCAAACCACGTCAAGTACGAACGGAACACAAAGAATCACAACACCCATCCTGTTGGAGGTGTAAGCTAGTCCCCACACAATGTCGAACCCTACCACCCAAACCACTACTACCAACACCCTCTCCCTCCCTAACGGCACAAAGTAAGATCCTACCCAGTTCCCCCTTCCTTATTCGCATGCAGCATAAGTTCCAAGACTAACACAAGAAAGCCCAGCTACCGAACTCCAGTTCCGCCTCGACAACTACTTCGCCGCCGAGCAGCCCCCTTCTGACAGACTTACCGCCGTCACCGCAGCCGGCGATGACACGAACAACGCGGCGACGGAAGAGAGGCTGAGGAGACTGAAGGAAGATGTTGAGGGGCTGGTGGGCGTTATCAAGGGCCGTACGTCCTAGCCTCCCGATTCAGAAATGTTGTACTTTCCGGGGGGCATATGCGGTGAGGTTTCGTGTACGTTTAGGTCGGTGGCCATGGTCATCTGGAATAAAAGAGGGGCAGGGCGATAGGAAAGGGAAGAAGGGGGGTTGTTCGGCGGGGAATAAGACGGAGGGTATTTGTACAATAGTCCCTCTCATACACGTTGCTATGTAGTCACATTGGCGGACCAGAAAATTAAAACTAAAATTCCAATCCGTTGCCGTGTTCCGTTGGAACTATCCGGAGGATGGAGTGGAGACCCCGGATCCCCGCTTCGCCGGTCCGAGCCGTCCCCACCCAACGCCGCACTTACACATGAACGCAAACCCCGTCTCCTCACAACCCATCAGAGGATCCATTCCGTTAATCATGGATTGCCAACACCTCGTATATAACACACTCACGCCGTGGATTAACGACAAAACCTATCAAGGTATATACTTCCCCAAGAATCGAAAAAAAAAAAAAAAAATCAAGGTATTACATGGTCCTCTAGGTCCAACCACACACCTGGTATCATCCAAAACTTGCCCAGCATTCCAGACGCCATCATCAATGTTTCAACACCTTCATATACCCCGCAAATCACCTCATATACCGTACCTAAAACGACCCCCTCATAGCCCGTACATTCCCCACCCTCAAACTCCCCATCTCGACCTCCTCCTCACTCCTCATCACACCCCTCCTCTCAATCACCACAACCTCCCCTCCCCTCCTCCCCTTCCACCACTCCACCGTCCGCTTCCCAACCAACGTCTTCCCCATCTCCTCCTTGCAAACCCCCCAGCTCGTACTAAAGTAGATCACAGCGTTCCACACCCCCTGTAACGGCAACACCACCGCGCTGGCGACGTTCAACCCGAAGGAGACGTCGTTGGGGTGGATGAGGTTATGCACGCGGTTAATGGAGCTGGGCGTCCAGGTCACCAGGATGGAGATGGCGAAGACGAACGAGGTGCGCAGGTAGGCGAGCTTCACGGGGTCGAGGTTGCGCAGCTTGGCCCTGAACTTGGAGCCGAACCACTCGCGAGAGGAGCGTGAGGGGCGCCGGGGCGCAGGGGTCGAGGTGCAGGTTGTTTCGAAACGGGGTTGGCTCGCGGAATCCATGGCAGTCTCCGGGCGGTCGTCGTAGGAGCCTTGGTTGTAGAGGGAATCGTTGCTCTTGGTCGTACGCGCACCGCGTGTGGGCGGTGGTGGGGGAGTCCATGATTGTGGAACGCATGTCGTGATCTGGACTTCTGTTACCGCCGTTCCGTAGACTTCCGGTCCGTGGGAGAGGCCCTTGGGTTTTGGGGGTTAGTAAGTGTATCATCTCCACGCTGTGAATCCGTACCTTCTCGGCCGAGTCCCTCATATCTGAGGATGACATCTCCTTCCCATCCTGACCATGAGTACTGAAGGTTAAATTACGCAGCTGGTTCCGCTGCCGAAAGACGTGATAGCCAACAGCGAAATAGATAAGTGTCGAGAAGAATATACAGATCCAGATGGGCAGGTAGTAGGTGTAGATCCGGAGTGACGTCCACTCTGGACCGATCCAGCACCACAGCTATATTTTTGTCAGCACCCGCCGCGCTGCTAGTCCACAGGCTTAAGAAACTCACCGTTGCATCTCCGTAGACCCGGCCCCGCTGGTCACTAACCAGGAGGCAGGCCAGCGCCGGGACGAAGGGGATGCCGAAGCACACCAGGCAGTAGAGCCACAGATACTTTCGGAACGACGCTGGGTTTGCGCCCATGAAGAACACGAGGAAGACGTTCACAGCCATGGCAAGTGACCACCAGGGATCAGACTGCATGAACCTGTCGTCTCGTCAGAAACTACCCCAGAGTAGACTGAAATAAACAGCGCTGCAAGAACCAACATACATCTCGAGGAGAAAACCCTGCGTCTGGCAGAGCGCAGAGTCCACGCCCTCCCGTAACCCATCGAAGCCGATAAGACACGCGACGCCCGCGCCGGCGTTTGCAATGGAGGCGAAGAGCAGGAACAGATTCGGGACGGTGCGCATGCGCTTAAAAGCCCAGTAGGTGATGACGATGACGGTGATGGCTACCAGTGAGAGCGAGGACCCCGCCCTCTCGAGGGCCACGATGATGTCTATCTGCTCATGAGTCAAGTCCATCTGGCCGGCTCGGTCATGGCCGTTGGTTTCGATCATGGTTTCAGCCGGCCGTTCTCCTCCCGCGTATCTATACGGGAGGGGGCTTCCCAAAAATAAGTTCGGAAAGGAAAAGCCGGTAGGGAGGAACGAGGGTGGGATAGGGTTGGTCAGGGGTAGGGGGGGGGGGGGGGGGGGCGGCGCGGAAAATG
>JAMBUN010000172.1:0-31460 GCA_030271035.1 Microascus cirrosus
CATAAAGATTTTACCTTCATGTGCATTTTTGTAATAATTTAAAGATCCGTTAGGATTAGCTATAAAAGTTAAGTATAACACTTTAACTGAATATAATGTAGTAAATACCGCACCTATAACTGCTATAAAGTATACAGCTATACTAGGGAAATGATATTGACCATAAGAAGATTCTAATATAAGATCTTTACTATAGAATCCTGTCATGAAAGGGAATGCTACTAAACTAAGACTAGCAATCAAAATCACAGAATAAGTTAAAGGTAATCAATGTATTAATCCACCATATTTTCTTAGATCTTGATTATCTGAAACAGCATGAATAACAGCTCCAGCACCTAAGAATAATAGTCCTTTATAAAAAGCGTGATTTATTAAATGAAATAAAGCAACATTATATGAAGATAATCCAATGGCAACAACCATCATACCTAACTGACTCATAGTAGAATAAGCTATAATTTTTTTTATATCTCCTTGGAATAAACCTATCATAGAACTAGATAAAGTAGTTATAGCTCCTAGTCATAGACATATCAATAATAATGTAGAACTATATTCAATAAGGGGAGATGAACGTATTAATAAATATACTCCAGCAGTAACCATAGTAGCTGCATGTATTAATGCAGAAACTGGAGTAGGACCTTCCATGGCCATAGGTAATCAAATATGAAGTCCTATTTGAGCACTTTTAGCCATAGCACCTATTAATAAACATATCCCTATTATAGTTACAACATTAGTATTTATGTAAGGAGCTAATGAAAATATAGTACTGTAATCTAAATTACCCAATGTTCATAATAAACCTAACATTCCTATTATTAAAAAACAATCACCTACTCTATTAGTTAAGAATGCAGAAATAGAACTTTGATTAGCAGCTATTCTAGTAAATCAGAAACTAACTAAAAGATAAGAACAAACTCCTACACCTTCTCATCCTACAAACATTAATAAATAATTATTTCCTGTAACTAATAATATCATCATGAAAGTGAATAAGTTTAAATAACTAAAAAATCTTTGATTATGCGGATCACTACTCATATATTCTATAGAATATATATGAACCAAAGAACTTATAACTAATACAGGAATTAACATAGATACTGTTAAACTATCAAATTGAAAATTTCATACTATATTAAAAGATTCACTTACTAATCATTCAAATAATGAAATAGATACAGTGTTATTGTTAAAACCTATTTCAAAAAAAGCTGTAATAGCTAAAATTGTTGTTATTACAACACTACTAGTACTAATAATATGTGATCCAGTTACACCAGATTTTCTACCAAAAAATCCAGATACTATAGAACCTAATAAAGGTAAAAATATTATACTTAAATACACTATTTATTTTCAAATGCAATAGATCCTCTTAATCTATAAAAGGCAACTAAGATACCTAATCCTATTGCAGATTCAGCCCCAGCTGTTATTATTATGTATATCGCGTAACTTTGTCCTATTATGTCATCTAAACTTATAGAACTTACCAATATTAAGAACGTTATAGATAATAGCATTATTTCTATTGAAATAAGCATTAATATTATATTTTTTCTATTAAATACGAATCCTAAGATTCCTATTAAAAAAAGTATTAAAGTTAAACTCACTGTTTTTTTAATTTAATTTTTAAAATTATTCAAGTAAAGAATTATGATTATAATAATCACACCACATTAATTAATATAATTATTATACCATTTGGTATTAATAGGTTATTTTAAAAGTATTTGGTGTTATTAAATCATTATTCATATTTTATAAAATATTGTGCCGTTATTAAGCGTTGTTTTACAAATAATGTGAAAATTATCATAATACTTAATACCTAAATAATTAGGACGGGCAAGGGCATATAAGATTCGAACTTATAAACTAGTGGTCGTAGCACTACTCTTTGCCTCTTAAGAATAATACCCTTTTTATTCATAATTGTATAATCAATTTATGAATTTAGATGGATTAATAGCTTCAATAGCAATAGGCATTGATGAATGTAATAAACCACATATTTCTGAACATTGTCCATAGTATACTCCTTCTCTATTTATAAATAAAGAAATTTCATTTAATCTACCAGGATATGCATCAACTTTAATACCTAAAGAAGGTACAGCAAAAGAATGTATTACATCTCCAGATGTTACTAATATTCTAATATGAGTTAGCTCTGGTAAGATTACTCTATTATCAACTTCTAATAATCTTAAAGCTCCAGACTCTAAGTCTGAATCTGGAATAATATAAGAATCAAATTCTATTAAATCATCATTTGAATCTAAGAAATCTGGATATTGATAACTTCAATATCATTGGTGACCTTCAGCTATTATAGTCATAGAAGGGTCGTTTATTTCATCCATTAGATATAATAATTTAAAAGAAGGGAAAGCTATTAATATTAATATTATAGCTGGAGTAATAGTTCATATTAATTCTATTAATGTACCATGATTTAAATATTTGTGTGAAATAGGTGATTTATTATTATTAAAGTTTCATATTATTGAAAATAATATTCATCCAACACTAAATAATATTATTACTAAATAATACATTATTATGTCATGTAATTCTACTAAACCTTCCATTTGTGGTGTTGCACTGTCTTGAAAGTAAATACCTCAAGGTGTAGGAGCATCTAATCTTATTTGTAAATTTTGTAATATGTTTATCATTTTCATTATATTATAGGTATATTCTAAAATTTTTCCAAACTTTAAATTGCTAATAGTTATATTATAGATATTTAAAAAAAGTAATATTATTTTAAACCAAAATAATATATTCTAAATCTACCTTTGATTCGAACAAAGATATTTTTCCTGAAACGGAAAAGCTTTACCAATTAAGCTACTAGATTTTTATATATAAATATAAGATTATATTATAATATATATATAAACATAAAGAAATTATAGATATTCAAGGATAAGGTTTAATTGACTTAAACATAAAATATACTATACAATTTTTTTATAATTAATTCTAATATAAGACGAAATTAAATTTTATAGATTAAGTTACCCATAAAATAATGTAAACCATCTAAAATTATAGAAGGATAAATTCCTAATATTACCGTAAATATAGTTAATATTAATAATATTGTAAATTCTCTTTTATTAATATCAAAGATATTTTCTTCCTCAAATAACTGAGTAAAGAATCCTCCAAAAGAAATTCTATTAAACATAAATATAGTATAAGCAGCAGATAATATAACAGAAGAACAAGCTAACATTCCTAATAAAGGTAATCTTTCTAATACTCCATAAAGGGACATAAATTCACCTATGAAATTTAAAGTTAAAGGTGCACCACAATTTCCTAGACATAATATAAAGTATAATATAGAGAATAATGGCATCAATTGTGCTATACCTCTATAGAAATATATAATTCTTGTATGAGATCTATCATATAATATACCTCCAACACATATAAATAAACCACTAGATACAAACCCGTGGGCTAAACCTAATACTATAGCTCCTTCTAATCCTTGTATACTATTACTAAATGCCCCTATTAAATATACAGCAGCATGAGACACGGAACTATAAGCTATTAATTCTTTAATATCTATAGTTCTTAGTGTACTAAAACTAGCATATATAATAGTTATTACTCCAATAGTATAAATGATAAAAGTGTAATTTAAAGAAGCTTTGTTTAGTATAGGTAATATTAATTTAAATATACCATATAAACTTAATTTAAGAACTATGGCTGCTAAGACTATACTTCCTCCTAAAGGAGACTCAACGTGAGCTTTCAATAGTCAATTATTTAAAAATATTACAGGAGTTTTTACAGCAAATGATATAAATATTCCTATAAATAAAAATATCTGAGTGAAATAATCAAAATTTATTTTAAATAATACATCATAATCAACTGTTCCAGCTATTGAATATATAGTTAATATAGATAATAATAAAAATAAAGATCCTCATAATGTATATAAAAATATATAATAACTAGCTCTTACTTTATTACTAGATCCATATAAACCTATTAATAGAAATAAAGGAGGTAATGTACTTTCAAAAAAAATATAGAATACTAACATATCTAATGCTAAAAACACTCCTAATAATAAAGATTCTAATAATAACATTATAATTAAGTAAGACTTAATATTATGTTTAATAGAATTTCAATTAGAAACTAGAGCTATCGGCATTATTATAGTTGTTAATAGTACGAAGTATATAGATATACCATCTATACCTAAATATATATCATAAAATTGAATATTATAATGTTCTTGTACAAATTGAAAACTGTTGTTACTAAAACTAAAAAAAATAAATACAATGAAAGATAATATTAAATTTAGCATACTTGTACCTAAAGCAACATTTTTCATATATAATACATAATGTTTTCCAACATTAATATCGTTTAATAACGATACAACAAACACTCCTAAAAGTGGTATAATTATCAATAATCATAAAAACATGAAAAAATTCATGTTTTAATATTTTTAAAAATTCATAAAGAAAAATAAAATTAAGACTAAGATTAATCTTAGTATAGGGATATATATATATATATATATCCCTATATTATGTAATATAGTTAATATTTATACCCTAAATATATACTGCGAAATCTCTTAAAATCCAATCAGACTAAAATAATCTATATATATTTTTACTGTTTATACGATATTAAATAAATAATTCAATATAAAATTAATAAATGATAAACTATATATTATATTAATTAATATAATATAAATCACAACACTGTAAATGTTACTGATAATAACCCAAACAATAAAGAATGTTTAACCAAATCTTTAATTGTTGTACGCAAAGATTTTCTCATTGAATACATAATCGGCATACTTATACACCTATATATTAGATAATTAGAAGTATTATCGAGTATATTAGATTTCATTATACCAAAAAGGTTAAATATTAGTTCAGGTAAAATGTATCATGCAATTAGAATTGATTCTATTAATATTAATAATATAATAATTGGTTTATCATAGTCATATACAGACATAGTATATTTTAAATACTTTATTTTTTTTATTATTTTATTATAGATTTTCATTGCTTTGTCAGTAATTACCTTCATCCTTTTCATTAATTTTTCGATCATTACTTTTATTATTTTCATAGATTTTATCAATATCGTCTTTATAATTTCCATTAATTTACTTAATATTATTATTATTATTTTCATTATTCTTTTCATTATAATATATTTATGTTTATTAAAAATGCGTCAAATTGGAATAATATACAAGGTATTAAAACAATAAATGCAAATAATAGAGGTAATAATACTGTTCAACAGAAAGACATTAATTGATCAAATCTTATTCTAGGGAATGAAGCTCTAACTCAAATGAAAACAAAAACTAATGCCGAACTTTTTAATCCTATTGTTAAACCAGATAATAAACCATTCATAAAAGGATTCTGTAATATTTCTTGTAATTTAGTATTTTCATAAGACGAAATTAAATCTATATCAAAAATATATGCTCAAATATAATTTAATTTATCAAATAAGTAAATTATATCATAAGATACTAAATATCCTCCCATAAAGAAAATACTAGTTAATATACACATTAATAATATACTAGAGTATTCTGCTAAAAAAAAGAATACAAAGATAACAGCAGCGTGTTCCGTCATAAATCCACTTACTAATTCTGATTCTGCTTCTGCTAAATCAAAAGGAGCTCTATTAGTTTCAGCTACAGATCCTATGAAAAAAATCACTAATATCGGGAATAAAGGTAGTAAAAATCAGACTATTTTTTGAAATTGTATAGTTACATTAAGATTTAAACTATTAGTAATCATAACGATTATTAATATAGCAGAACTTAAAACCAATTCGTAACTTATTAATTGAGCAGTACTACGAAGTGAACCTAAGAAAGCATATTTACTATTAGCACTTCATCCTGCAAGCAGAATTCCATAAGTAGCTATAGATGATACTGCTATCATGTAAAATATTCCTAAATCTAAATCTGATACAGATAATCCAGGACCATAAGGTATAACTGCGAAACCTAATAAAGCAAATATTAGAGTAACAACTGGTCCTAAAAAAAATAAGAATAAGTTAGATTGTGTAGGTGCTACATATTCTTTTAATATAAGTTTTAAAGCATCTGCAAAAGCTTGTAATAATCCATAATATCCTACAGCATTTGGTCCTAGTCTTCTTTGCATACTAGCCATTGTTTTTCTTTCCGCTACCGTTACATATGCTACAGCAAGTAATCCAGGTAATAATAATAAAACAACTTCTAAGAAAGATAAAAGATTTGGATAGTTGTTTATGTAAATATTGTCTATATTCATATAGTTATTCATTTTTTGTTTTTAACGTTATTAACATCTTTGATAATTTTTTTGTAATAAGATTAATCAAGACTATTCTCTAAAAAAAATAAAAGAAAAATAGTTACTTCATTTCAGATTCGAACTAAAATCAGAATATTAGAAGTATTCTGCTCTGCCATTGAGCTAATGAAGCCTTGTGACCCATAAATTATGGAGTCACTTTATAATTAATATACTACCAGAATAGTTTAAACTAAACTAACTTTGTAAAGGTAATGAAACAAACGCGTGAGGTTTAGGAGGACTAGTTAAAGCTCATTCAATACTATTGAAATTTCTGTTTAAATAACCTCTTAAAGAATCAGTGTGGAAAGGAAGTGTTAATCAAGGATATCTTACAGCAACTTCACCGGCTGTCAGTTGTTGGTATACAATAAATAAGAATAATCAAGCAGCCATTACACTTACTATTGATCCAAAACTACTTACTAGATTTCAACCTGTGAATGCGTCAGGATAATCACTTATTCTTCTAGGCATTCCTTGTAATCCTAAGAAATGTTGAGGGAAGAATGTTAAATTTACACCTATAAATAATAATCAGAATTGAAGTTTAGATAGATAAATGTTATAATTTAAACCTAATATTTTAGGTGATCAGAAGTATCATCCACTAAACATAGCGAATACTGCACCCATACTTAATACATAGTGGAAATGCCAATTTATTTTTTATTTTTTAATAGTCTTTTTTCAACCAATTTAAGATTTTTTTTTAATATTTTGATAACACTTATATACTCATTAAATAAGGATTGAGATTCATTAGGAAAAAAATTCTCTTTTTCTTTGTTTATATCTACAACAATCTTTTTAAATTTCTTTTCTTGAATATCATAAGCTTTAAACTCGGATTCAACATTTTTTATTTGCTCAGAAATTGTAAATTTAGGTTTATCTCCAATATTTATACTTTTTATTATATTTCTTTTTTCACTAAAAGATTCTTGTTTAAAAGTATTATTTGGGTAATTTATACTTAAATTTCTTTTTTGAGCAGCGAATATTTTTTCTTTTAAAGAAGAAGCTTTCTCTTTATTTTCTTTATTATTATTTAAATCAAATAAAAATGTTCCTTTTGGTTTATCCGGTTTATTTCCATTATTTTTGAATCACTTATAATCTAAAGATAATTTAAAATCTTTTAATTTTTTTTTAATATCTAAATTAAAAAACAATTTTTTTAAATAAGTTATTGTTACTCCTAAAAGTTTTTGTCCTATTATTATTAGTATTAATAAAATAGTAATAAGCAAAACAAATAGAGTATATTTAATTATACTATGAAATATAGGAAAGTCTTTCTTTAATTGATCATTATTAACTCAATAATCAATTGTTTTAATTAATTTACTTAAAACTCTTGTTAAAAACAACAAACTAAATAAATATATCTCTATTATATCTTGACTTATTGTGAAAACATAAACATAATAAGATAAAGTAATAAAAATAGATGGTTCCATTTTTATTATACCTTTATCTTTATCAATTTTTAAAATTAAGTAAATCTTATTTATAAAATTATTAAAATTAGATTTTAAATCTATACTATTATTAAAAATTTTCAAGGAAAGAATATATTTTAGCGTATTCAAAAAAAAGTTTGTAAAAAAAAGTCAATTTTTATACCTAATTTGTCAGTAAATCTGTAAAAATTGTCTAACAATATATATAAACTTAACTATACTTAAGTTTTGACGCAGTGGTTAATAGGCATTATAAGCCATATTTAGTATTTAAACAATATGCATCACATTTTTATCCTATATATATAGGGTTTTTATTTTGTAGTAATTAAGGTGGACTCTATTTTTACCCGTATAATATTTGTTATATACATGTTTTTAAAAGAATATTATAAAAACAATTATTAAAGATAATATCAATCTTTCAAAAAATCGTAATAAATCTTACGCTCTATACTGTGTAAAGGAAATGTTTTATATTTTCGGATTAATATAAAATCTTTAATTTTTGTAGCTTTATAAAATTTTCTTTCAGAATACAGCCCAGTACTCATAAAATAATCATGTATAAATAACATTTTCATCTCATTTTGAAATTTGTAAGAAATAAATCTAGAATTTAACTTAGAATTTCTTCCATGTACAACGATCGTTGGTATAGAAAAATTTAAAAAAGTTTTATCAAAGTTTAGTTTAGATGTATACTCATTATACTTAAAGGTTAAATTACATTCTATCACATTATTAATATAATCAAGATCTATACTACCTATACTATCGATTAAACCCGCAAAATAAGTATCATATAGTCCTATATTGTAATTAGGTTCAATATAATCTATATTATACAAATTGCAAGCTTCTTTAAAACTAGGTATTTTAATTCTAATAAGACCATTAACATTTTTTAGAATATACATTATATTCTCTTTACTTGATACTGTGTAAATAGAGTATGTTTTATTTATATCTGATAAAATTTTACCAATATGTAAATAATTTTGTATACGTGTTAATATTCTTATATCTTCGTTATATACTTTTATTCTAATTTGTTTGATAACTCTTTTATTATTTAATGGATCTAATCTAATATCAAATTTACCATTTCCATCTATTATACCACTAAATCAATTTCAAAATATAGAATCTTTGTTAAAGTCGGGTAACTGACATGTAGCCTCTGAGAATTCTTTACAGTTTTCTGCTGATTGTATATTCATAAGTCTAGTATAAAACTTAACTGCGGTATTGTTATTTTTTTTACTATTTAAAAGAATATTATTCCTACTAATATATTCATATATAAAAAATGTATAAATAAATAGTAAATAACCCACAAATAATATATATTCCAGCATATAGTCAGTTGCAAGAAAACTATAAATATAATATAGCGTTTCCTGGCCCATTAAAGCAACTACGTAATAAGTATCATGGAATGCGATATCAAGTGAAGCATTAGCTAAAACTACACCACTTAATCCTCCTATAGTAAACATAAATACAAAACCTAATCCGAATAACATAGATGGTGTTAATTTAATAGATCCTCCGTAACATGTAGCTAATCAAGAGAATATTTTAATTCCTGTAGGAACAGCTATTATTAAAGTAGCAGCTGTAAAGTATGCTCTTGTCTAGAGCAAAAGTATATATTGCATATATTAATAAAATATATACTTTGTTGGACAGTATCTTAATTTAATAATTTTTTATATTAAATTTCTTGCGTGCTTGTCTCTGAGGATCCTTTAGTAGCAATACTTATAATTTTTTTTACGCCTTTACTCTCTAAATGTTTACCTTCTGTAATCATTATATAAACTTTTCTAAATTTCAAATAACTTACATATTTTCCTGCAAATACATTATACTTATCAAAATAGTGAATTAAATTCACTGCAGTTTTATATCCTGAACTTTTATAGCATCATAAACCAGTATTGTTTTGATAAATTTTACCTTTTTTCAATATATAATACAAGAGTTTTAAAGGAAAATTATCATTTTTTTTTAAACAATACTCTAATCTTATACTATATCCTGTTTTATTGATTTTACTTTTTACAAAGTTTATATAAAAACTACCATTAGTTTGGGTAAATCCTGACAATCAATGATTATTCATAGATAATCTTTTTATAGGAGGTAAGATATTTATATTAAAATATTCACTATAATTATGTAAGATTAATTGTTCATATATATGATTACCTACTAATTTCCCATTTATTAATGATAATATATAGGATATACCTTTTATATGTTTACATATATATATTACAGCTTTTTTTTCTTTTATTTTAGAGATATTACCATATCCTATACGACTTTTAAGATAATAAGCCACATATGTATCCTTTTCATTAAATACTATATGCAGTTCTTTTTTCTCAAAAGAACCATTACCTTCTATTAAGCCAGCTAAAAGATAACCTAGTTCTTGATCAGAAAGATTTTTTTTTAATTTAGGTCTATGTTCAGATATTTTGGGTAATTTTTTATACTTATTATAAGTATCCTTAGTAACGGCCGTAGCTCTAGTACTAATACTAAAGTTTCCTGCTGATTGTCCTTCCAAATAATTTTGTAATAAATAAATTGTCTCATTAGTAAATAATACGAATGAATTATTTATAAAGGAGTTTCCAGCATATAGCAAGATTTTTGTCGTGAACACAAGATTATATTTATCCACATCTAAACCTACTGTATACATATGATGCATATTTGTTTAAAATACTATATACTTTGTATATAAATTTACTCTTTTCACAAAGAGTATCGGACTATATCTTCATCTTTTATTATTTTGATATAACTTAGTTTTAATAACTAAAGAATTTTCATAATTTGAAAGATGTCTCACGTGTAGTCTCTGAGGCACTCAGTACAGATTGCCTGCTGATTGAGTATAGCTAATAAGATTTTTACCTTGTATTTTAAAGTACTTATTAACACTAAACTGTCCCAGCATATAGTGAGATTAATTATATTTCCATATATTACTATATGGTGAAGCCATCAAATTAAAAACTTCAAACAATAAATCCTAGTATACCTATAGATAACATAGCATATACCATTCCTATGTAACCAAAAATAGTTTTATTAGAGTTAGCTGACAATGTTGTACTAATTATACCAAAACCAGGTATAATTAAAATGTAAACTTCAGGGTGACCAAAGAATCAGAAAAGATGTTGGAATAAGATAGGATCACCTCCTCCTGCTGTTTCAAAGAATGAAGTATTAAAGTTTCTATCTGTTAAAACCATAGTAATTCCACCTGCTAATACAGGTAATGATAATAATAATAAAACAGCTGTTATAACCACAGCTCAACCGAATAAAGCTAATTTGTGTAACTTAATTCCAGGAGTTCTCATGTTAGCAATTGTAGTAATAAAATTCATGGCACCTAATAAACTACTTACCCCTGATAAATGTAAAGCAAAAATAGCTAAATCTACACTAGGTCCACTATGACTTTGTACACCAGATAAAGGCGGATAAAGAGTTCATCCTGTTCCTGCACCTCCTTCTATACATGCAGAGAATATTAAGAATAATAAACTAGGAGGTAATAATCAGAAACTTATGTTATTAAGTCTAGGGAATGCCATATCAGGTCCTCCTACCATTAAAGGCATTAAGAAATTTCCAAATCCTCCTATTAATGCAGGCATAACCATGAAAAATATCATTAAAATAGCATGAGCTGTTATTATACTATTATATAATTGGTTATCTGATATATATTGTACACCAGGTCCACTTAATTCTAATCTTATTAATACAGAAAAAGCTGTACCTAATAATCCTGAAAATAATGCAAATATTAAATAGAGATTTCCGATATCTTTAGCGTTAGTTGAAAAAAATCATCTTTCAATATTCATACTTACAGAATATAATTTAACACTATTAAGGAACCGCTCGGAAATCAATCTATTTTTAAATACTTTTGAATTATTATATTATGATAATAATATTTCTAAATCCTGTTATATATTCTTATAATCATTTTAATAATTAATAATTCTATTATTATGATATTAATTATCAAAATTTAATTCACCTAAAAATACTCTTAGGAATACGTATCAATTTTATACATAAAAATAAATATCATCTTTTTAAATAATTTGTCATTTATAGTAATATATGTAATGTTTATTAATTTTTATAATATAGTCCAATGGATATTTCATTTATTGAATTTTAAATCTAATATTGATATTTTTAAACCAAATCAAATACTATGATTTTAAATGAAATTAATTATCCTTGCTACATAAAATAAATTAACCATAATTATATTTATTATTAAATAGACGAATATTATTTATACAAAGAATATTATATTGTTAATACAGGTACTTTAAAATTACTTTAGTAGTAATACAAAAATTTATATGATTACGGGAACTTTTATAATAATAATAAGATTAGAAAGAATAATGTTATAAACCATATACGTATATATTTTTTAGCGAAAATTATACAATTTTCATTTAATTTTATATTAAATTTATATGTGTTCTTATACATACTTAATAGCTTTTACGTATTTTGCATATACCTTTAATGATACTTTATGATCATAAAAGTCTTTAAAGATAAAATAAATATAATTTTTCACAATATATGTAGCCTTTTCCACTTTCTTTAAATTAATTTAGACTATTTATAATATTGTGAATATTACACTATTCCCTTTTATATAAGCACAAACTTTTAAAGGAAATAGTATTGGGTTAGGTCTATTCTACGATAGATCATAACTTTAATAGTTGAAAAAAGCTTATTAAAATAAGTCTTACTTTACATTATTCTTGAAAAATAATGCTACGTTAACTTTAACTTTAAAAAGCCTCTTTAAGCCATGCTTATAGTTATATAACCACTATGGATATATAATTATTTCTAATATTAAACTAAAAATAAATCATGTAAAAGAAGATAAATTATTCATAAATTTTTAACATTTTTATTTAAACCTATCAAATAGGATTAATTGTTATCAATGTAATTTACGTATACTGTATTTAATAATTCTGAACTGTTATTAATAATAAATTCAAATAACCATAATACTAGAATTTTTGATATAGGAACTATGGAATAATAATAAAACATTAAGCTACATATAGTAATAAGAATGCCATCATTAAAGCAAATAATCCTGTTGCTTCAGAGAACGCAAATCCTAAAATAGCATATGAAAATAATTGGGCTTTCATTGAAGGATTTCTAGCAACTCCTAATATTAATGCTCCAAACACTACACCAATACCAGCTCCAGCTCCTATTAATCCAGTTGTAGCTAAACCTGTTCCAATAAATTTTGCTGCTTGATTCAAAATATAGTTTTATAAACTAACGAGATTTTCATAGTAAAAGTCAAGAAATTAATTTTTATTATTGCAATTGTTATTAATGAACTTACTACGTTTACATTCAAAATTACAAATACAAATATACGTTGGGTCCTATTTACATCTATATGTAAATAGGAATATATTAATCCAGTATACAACTGGTTAGTTTCACAGCAATAGTCTTATAAAGACTACGTAGCCACAAAAATAAGTACATATGTACTTATACTAATAATTATTTAATGTGATTTAATTGATTACATGAAATATTAGATATTAAATTTTCAATTCCAGTTACAATAGGCACTAAAACTAAAAAGTATCCAAAGAATAGAATAGTACTTATTTGACCTAATTCAATGTAAGGACTTTCTACATGTTTAGCTCCTATAATCATTAAAATAACAAAATTTACTACAAATATAAAGAAAATTATTTTACTAAAAGGTCTAAATTGTAAGTTTTTTAGTTTACTTAAATTTGTAACAGGTAATGTTAACATTATTAATAATGCACTAAACATCGCAATAACTCCTAATAATTTGTTAGGAATAGATCTTAATATTGCATAGAAAGGCAATAAGTATCATTCTGGTACTATTGCGGCAGGAGTCTGCATAGGATTAGCCATAATATAATTATCACTATCTCCTAATACATTAGGTGCAAAAAATACGAAATTACTTAAAACAAATATAAGTATAAATATTGTTACTAAATCTTTAAATAAGTAGTAAGGAGCAAAAGGTATTCTATCATAATTACCTGATATACCTAAAGGATTTGTAGATCCTGCTGTATCATGAAGAGCTATTAAATGCATTAATACTAATGCAACTAATGCAAAAGGCAATACAAAGTGTAAAGAAAAGAATCTATTTAAAGTAGCATTATTTACACTGAAACCACCTCAAATGAATTCAACAATATCTTGTCCTATTCATGGTATTGCACTTATAAGGTTAGTAATAACTGTAGCACCTCATAAACTCATTTGACCATAAGGTAAAACGTATCCTAAGAAAGCAGTACCCATCATTACTATAAGGATTATTACTCCTATAACTCATGTTGTAAATCTAGGACTTTTATAAGATCCGTAGTATATACCTCTTCCTATATGTAAGTACACTAAGAAGAAAAAAGCAGAAGCAGTATTACTATGTAAATAACGTACTAATCATCCATTATTTACATCTCTCATAATATGCTCTATAGAATTAAAAGCTTCAGCTACACTAGGATTATAATGCATAGCAAGAGTTACACCTGTTATAATTTGAATTGCTAAACATAATAGTAATAAAGATCCAAAATTTCAATTATAACTTATATTAGTAGGCTGAGGTGCATCTATTAAGTATGAATTAACTAGTTTTAATAAAGAATTATGTTTTAATGTTCTCATATTATTTTTATATATATATAAATTATACATTAGAAATATATGTATATATACATTTCTATATTATTAATTTAAATTGATTGTTTTTTTTAATAATTAAAAAAGGATAATATAAGACTATGGAGGAATCGAACCTCTCGCTAAAGATTTGCAATCTAAGCATAGACCATCTATAACATAATCTCCGCCGGGTAATCGACAGTATTACCCGAGGAGAATAAAGTAGAGTATACTCTATTCTAGTTTATTATCTAGGTTTTTTATTATCAGTATTGTAGGATGGATTTATATCTGCAGACTTTAAATCTCTTTTTTGAGGATTTATATCTGGAGACGAAGGGTTTACAGGATTAGTTAAAGATTGAGATTCCAATTTTAGCAAATTTGCTGAAGTTTCTGCCATGTGATTGGCATTACTCTCTCTGTATCTAATCAATTCAGCTTCTTCTAAAGTTAATTCAGATTCAGCTTTGGTATGTAAACCTTTACTCTTAATTTCACGGTCTTCTTCAGCCATAAAATTTTGAGTTTGATTTAACATTAACATTTCGAGTCTTTTGTATAAGTCGGAATGTACCGACTGGCCGCTAGAACTCGGTGGTGTTATAGTACCTACACGAAAAGTAGGCATAGGATTTTTTTCAGTAAATTTTTCTACTGAGTTACCAGTAGAAGTTTCATTTTTATCTTCTGAATAACTGCCATGATCAAAAGATTTAGCTTTATAAGATTCTCCCTCATCTTTTGAATCACTATCTTGATCTAAAGATTTAGAAGATTCTCCTTCAGGTAATGAAACTTCTTCATCGTCGGTAGTGTCCATAAGATATATATTTCCCACAAATTCAGATAAAGGGGGTATTGAAAAACCTAAACATAAACCTATAAAAAAGATTATATAATATAATACTGCAAAAAATAGGGGGTATTTTTTGTAAAAAGTTTGTAATATGTACACAATAAGTAATTAAGATTAACGAAATTTTCATAGTAAAAGCCAAGAAGCTAAATTTTATCTAAGATTTTTATATCTTAGTTATAGGAACTCACCACGTTTACATTCAAAATTTTAAAATACAAGTGTACGTTGGGTCTTATTTACATCTATATGTAAATAAGAATATATTAGCCCAATTTCTGGGTTAGTTTTACAGCAATAGTCTTATAAAGACTACGTAGCCGCAAAATAAGCACATAAGCACTATTTTATAAATAATCAAATATCTATGTTATGAAATTATTTATTTCATTGTGAAAAATAACTTGATATCTCTTTAGTTTGTTTACTTTCTATTTTCAAGGCACTTTTTCCTAATTCAAAAATAAATCCTACTGTTATAATTACTATAAAAATAAGAACAACTATTAGTCCGTAAATACCATTTTCATACTCACTAACAGCAAACGGGTATATCATAACAATTTCTAAATCTAATAGTAAGTAAACTAAAGCAAAAATAAAGAATTTTACTCCAAATTGAGTTCTATTTTGACCTAAAAAACTGTGGAAACCACACTCAAATATACTATATTTTTCTTGATAAGGATTGTGAGGTGCAAATATGAAATTTAATAATAAAAATATTAAAGATAAAGCTGTTACAAATATAAATAAAAAAGTCATACTACTCATTTAATTTTCAAATAACATTTGTACCAATATGGTACCCATACTTAATCATTCGTTATTAATAAATATAAATAATAGAATTATTAATGTTATAACAGATATTGTGAAAGCAATTGGACTACTTAATATAACATTGTTATAATCAACATAAATATTTTGACCTGTAGATTTATTCTGATTCTGTACAGATGCTGATATTTTAGATTCTTTAAGAAGAGGATTAATAATAGAAGAAGGTTCATAAAAGAAAGTTTCTTTTACAATATTTAAGTAATAAACTCCACCTATTACACTTGTAAATACAGCTATTAAAACTATAAATACATATCCTTTATCTAAGGCTGCACTTAATACCATCTGTTTTCCAAAGAATCCGATAAGAGGAGGTACACCTACAAAAGAAAATATTGTAACTGCTAAACTTATAGCCAAGAAAGGATTTATGTAAAAGAATCCTTTTAATTGACTAACTAATTGTATAGGAGAGTTATTTCTATCTACTAAATTGTCTTTTTCAATACTATCATTTATGTATGAATAAAAAGAATAACCTATAGCAATTAATATTATAAATATATTCAAATTACTAATTGAGTATTGAACTATATAGAATATAAATGCTTGGATAGATTCTATACTTGAAACAGCTAAAGCTAATAGCATAAATCCTACGTGAGAAATAGTACTATAAGCAAGTAATCTTTTTATTCTAAATTGAGTTAAACCTACAACAGTTCCTACTATTAAAGATAAAAAGGAACTAACTATTAAACTAAAAGTTCAACTTATTTCAAAGAAATTGTTATTTGTATAATAAACCAATTGTAATAAGAATATAAATATAGAAATTTTAGCAATTATAGCTACAAAAGCAGTAACTATAGTAGGAATAGCATCATAAACATCAGGAGATCAGAAATGAAAAGGAGCTGCTCCTATTTTAACTAAAAATCCTAAACTAAATATTAATAAAGAAAAATTAATATAATAAGGTTTATATCAAGAATTAATAATATTCATGTCACTTATATTATTAATAATATAAATAGTATCTAAACTACTAGTACCTGAGTTAGCGTATAGTAAACTAGTACCTAGTAAAATAAAACATGAACTTAACCCTCCTATTAAAAAGTAAATTAAACCTCCTGTTGTAGATAATTCAGAATTTCTGTATATAGTACTAAGTAAATATAAACCATAACTTTGTAATTCTATTGAAAGAAAAATAGAAACTAAATCATTAGTTGATATTAATAAACATGCTCCTGTTATTATAAATAATAATATTAAAGGATATTCTATTATTTTAAATTGTTCTCCCATTTTATTTATAATTTTAGTTCTATAGTAATAAAGATTATTAAATAATAAATCTTTTAAAGAAGCATATTTAGGAGTTCAAAGTTTTCTATAATGAAAACCAGTTAGTTGTAAAATTAATATACTTATTATAAAAATAAATATATGGAATATTTGTGTTATATTACTAATATAAACTAAACCTCCATGAAGACCAATACCTTTATTTAAAACAGATAAACTCATAAAATCTTGTAAAATACAATAAACTAAGCCAATTATTGCAATTCTATTAAATAGTAAAGATAAATCTCGTCTCGAAGCAACAGCATTAGAAACTAATAAAAATAAGATAGTTATCATTATCATTTACTAGCTAGGAGAGAAATTCGAATTCTCATTTTTAATGTATGAAATTAAAGTTCTAACCTATTAAACTATCCTAGCTTGAGCTGAATATAATTTATATCTATAATTAATTGGACCCAATATACTTTATATTTCTTTAAAAAGCTTTTTACATAAAAAATACAGCATATTAATAAATTTATGCCTTTACATGGTTATTTATACAATTATTAGTTAATAAAAATAATAATATTTTTATATTATATGTACCAACAAAGTTAATAAAATATTATATTATATATCTAAACAATAAAATAAAAATTTGTTTATTATTATGTATAGTCAACTTTGCTGGGTGAATACCCTGGGTCGAACAGGGAACTTACTGTGCCACATACAGTTGCTCTACCATTGAACTATATTCACCTTATGTTGGAGTGATTCGAACACTCAATAGTAAATACCAAAAATTTATGACTTACCCATTAGTCCACAACATATACAAGAGCACTTGGACTCGAACCAAGAATTTGAAGGTTGAAGCTTCACATTTTACCAATTAAACTATACTCTTTTGTATTTATATTACTTACTAAATAATATTATAATTTATTAATCATATAAATAAATATATTATAAATGAAAATAACCAAATAAAGTTATATATAGCAATAAAGTAATTATATCAATATTAATATAATTATACTAAACCTCGATACAAAATTATTTTAATATTGATACTAAAGACAATTTTATTATCAGAAAATTATATAATTATAACTTCATTCCTTTAATCTTCTATTTTAAATATATTATTATATAATACTTATTTACTTTAAAATAGACTACTAAAGTTATACCTAATTAAGAACATATATAGTTACATTTCGTCTATTAACTAATAATAGTTAACCTATTAAATCAATAAGCATATATATATATATATAGACTTAATAATTATTAACTTAATAATAAATTTACAAAATACAATTTACGTATTTATACTTAAAATCCTGAACTGTTATTAATAGTAAATTCCTACAATTATCAATATATATTACATTTATATTAATCCAGACCCCCCAGCCGGAATTACTTTAATAGTAATATATAAAACGTTAAGCTATATAAATATAGCAATAAAAATACCAACCCCCCCCTATTATTAGAAAAACTTTTTATGTACATATTAATACTATTAATAATAGTATTATTGACAATTTTTTCAATTAAAAAAAAATTATACTTATAGATGACAAGAGTCGAACTTGCATGATATTTCATCCTAAGTGAAACCTGTATACCAATTCCAGCACATCCATTTATTATGCTCGAGATAAGACTTGAACTTACAACCCAAATAGCTTCAATATTTTGCTCTACCAATTGAGCTTCACGAGCTTTGGAAGTGTCAGGAATTGAACCTGAAATAACGAAGTGCAAATTCGTAGTTTTACCAATTTAAACTACACCCCCTTTTATATCCGAAAAACGACTCGAACGTTTACGAAATTTCATCAGTATTTTTTAAGAATACCCTGTCTACCTATTCCAGCACTCGGATTTTAATAAGGCTAAAGTGACTTGAACACTTATAATTACTGTCATGAGCAGTACACTTTACCAATTAAGTTATAGCCTCATATGCGGATGAAGGAATTGCACCGTCGTCCTATGATCATGAGTCAAAGATGTTACTACTACACTAATCCGCATTTTATTGGACTAAATGGGATTCGAACCCATGATAACAACATTGAAAGGGTTGTGTCTTACCGCTTGACGATTAATCCTTATAGTCCAGTGTAAGTATCGCACTTACTTCTATTGATTACAAAACAATTGCATTACTTTTATGCTAACCAGACGAATTAATTAGATATGCATGTTTTTAGTCATTTATAAATTAGTACTTTATTCCTAAAATATTCAAAATCTTTCAAATAAAGCCTATTATTTTCGTAATATTATATTACGTATATTTAAGAAATATCTTAAGGTAAGTTTCAAGCCTATATGCTTTCAGCTTTTAACTTTAGCTAACTTAGCTTTCCTGCCGTGCTTATACTATATATAAACCTAAGTGATAATAGAAAAATCCCTTTATAATAACAATTATTATAATATAAATTAATATTGGGCATATAAACAACAGGTAAACCATAGGTTATCAAGGTATATTAAATATATACTTCTAGTTCCTTTCGTACAAAAGTTGTTCCTTATTATATTCTAATTCCCTCTAGAGGATGGAAACCATACTGTCTCACGACGTATTTAACCCAGCTCATGTAACTTTTTAATCGACGAACAGTCGTACCCTACATAGTTCCTGCATCCATGAGGATAAGTTAAGCCGACATCGAGGTGCCAAACCGCGCACTCATTTTGTACACTCTTGCGCAAATTAGCCTGTTCTATTTGTTATCTTTTATTTCCATTTTTCGCAAAATGGTTCAGACTATGTCTTCATTTTTATTATTTATATGATTTAATTATTTACTACTTATTCAACCTTTTACTGCAAAAGCCCCTATACGACGTTTTGAGTTATTTATTGAATAACTTACATTTGGTTTAAAATGTCCTCTGTAAAGTACAGATGATAATCCATTAAAAGAAGATTCTATATTTTTTAGACCTCCTTTTCATTTTAATTTATAGACAGCTCTATCTGCTCTATTACGTCTAGTTAATCTTCCTCTTATTTCTAGTCTTATACCTCCTAAGTTTTTATGTTTAATTGAATCAAACACTGATTTTCTTATTATTTCTTCTCCGTTGATTTTATTATTATCAATTCCTCTATAAGATGGAATTCAATATCCTTCTATATATTTTCATGTCTCAGGTGTTAAATATTTATCATGTATATTATACATATTTCTTAAGAACATGAAAAAATCTTCATGATTAATTAAATTAGATAATAAATGAGAATCTTTATATTTATTATGGACTAAATTAATGTCTTTGTGTTTAGTTAAATCTGCTCTTTCTTTCACAGTATTTACTTTAGGTAAATTAGCTCTATTTATTATACTATTTATTCCTCTCATTACAAAGAATTTTTTTTTTCTTAACTTTAAAGCTAATGCCTTTGTGAAAATATCAGTATTAAACACAAGAGATTTTAAATTAACTATGTTATATTCGATTTTTTTATTTAAAATCTTTACTAGTAAATTGTTTAATTTACGTAAAAAATACACTTTTTCAAATTTAAATGTATTTATTTTGTATTCATAAATATGTCTTCTTAAAATATTTATCTTTCTAACAAATTTGAACTTGTTAAATATTTTCTTAATGTATCTATTAAAAGATAGATTACTGTAATTCATTATTTTATTTAATAATTCAAGTTTAAATTCCAAGACTTTACTTCTTCTCAGTATAAACTTATTACTTAAGAAATTTTCTATCAATTTATTTTTCAATAAAGAAATATTTTTTTTCAAAATGTTTCTCTGTATTTCAGAGATATGAAATCTTAAATTTTCAAAAATTCTTTTACTTTTTAAATATTTTTTGTATAAAATATTTTTTTTAGTATTTAGAACATATAAAGTAATTATAGCTTTATTGTTAGTATGTTTAATTTCTACATTACTTACATAGATTCTTTTTAATAAAGAACGTTTTCTTTTAAGAGACATATGTTTTAAATGTATAAACTTGTTTTTTAAATGCAAATTAAAATAAGATTGTATCATTTTATTTAAATTTATATCATTTAAAGGTATATTTTTAATATTATTTTTATCATAGAAATACGCAGTATTTTTTCATTCTTTAGATACTGGTGCTTCATATTTTTCTCTATAATCACTTAATTTTAAATTAAATGGTATAAGTTTGTATTTATTATTAATATTATTATTAAATATTCTTAAATTTTTATTCATTTTTTATTCATAAATTTACTTTTGTTTTTTTTCATAAAATCATTTCTAATAAAAATGTTGGGTATTATAAAGGATTATTGTTAGCATACCTCACCTTATAGTCGTTGAACGTTTTTATCTCTCTCATTTATAAAACTTGCCAAGATAAACTTCGCTTCAAATTTACTTATAAAAAGTAATTCTTGAATTTTACCCAATTGATTCCTAATAATTTTTTAATTATTATAGGACAAACATCCCTAGCGTAGCTTTTCCTATAATCCAAGATCTTTCCTTTTTGCATCTTGTGATCCTACGCCCTGCTTACGCAACTGTAAGATTTGTTGTTAATCAAACAGTTAGGCACGATTTAGCCGTTGAGCCTATTAAGTAATAGTCAATATTATTATAAAATATAATAACTAGAAAAACATTAGAAAAATTCATAATGCTTTTTATTACCTCTAATCTCTCGTTAGATGAAATCGTACCAAATTCTATATAAATTATATTATTCATATATCTGATCGTGCAGATTAAACAAATAATTTTATAAGATAAAATACAGTAAAACTGTATAATGTTACAAACAATATTGAAATGAGCACAAATTGCACCCATACATTGTTAATTTTAGACACTCCCATTTACTCTTTATGGGGTCTGTGCCCCGCATAAACTGTCTCCTAACGATAAGTTCCTTACCTAAGGCTTAGTCTTGGCTTTTGGCCAAGATGAACTAGGTTAATTCACCAGTATTCGTATATACAAATACCTTAAATTAATTCATAAATACGGAAGAAATATAAAGGATTTCCATTTTTATTAACTAATGTACCTTATATATTTGTTTCCGTACCCTATAATTAGTAACAGTAAAGCTGCATAGGGTCTTCTCGTCCAACTAGAGGTAAACTGTATCTTCACAGTTATTCCAAATTCACTGAGTCAATCATAGAGACAGCTGTTGTATCGTTAAATCATTCATGCAAGACCGCATTTAACGGCCAAGGCATTTCGCTACCTTAGGACCCTCACGTTAAGGCCGCCATTGACCGGGGATTCCGTCAACACCAAACTCTCTTAAAAAATTTAGTTATATCTGTTAACCAGCCGGGATTGGGCAGACATCACACTCAATACTTAGATTTTTAATCTTTGAGCAAAGTGCTGTGTTTTAATTAAACAGTCGTACAACACTATTCCATGCTTCTTCCTTTTTACTTGATATTAATCAAGATTAATGAGATCTCCTTATCCCGAAGTTACGTAGTCAATTTGCCGAGTTCCTTTATGATTGTTATCTCATTATACGCCTTCGTATACTCTACTAGCTTACTTTTTTCAGTTTCTAGGTACGGTTGTTATAAATTATATATTACTCTTTTTCCAGTACATTTAACACTTGTAATGTTGTTTAGTAATAAAGATTTACTCATCATCAAAATCTTTAGATTTTAAATTTAGAGGCCGTTACTTCTAAATCCATAAGCTTAAGGCGGAGAAATCATGTATAACCGTATAGCAAACCATTATAGTTTGCTACCAATTTACATGTTTTCTTCTTTTAGTTACTAATGTCACCATTCTCACTTGAGTTATCTCATTATATTCCTCTTTAAAAAAGAGAGATCTAATATAAACTCAACGTTCTGCTACCCCATAAAATAACAGTAATATATTTCATCACTGTTAAAAATGGACAAGATGTCGGTATATTGTTTAGATCCGTTAAATTTTCGATGCATCTAAAAATTAACAAGCGCTCTGTTACGAATTCATAAAATTATGGCTGCTTCTAAGCCCATCTTCTTGTCGACTCAAATAAATACCTTCTTAATTTCACTTAACTAATAATTTTGGAACCTTAAATCTTGTTCTGGGCTGTTTCCCTTTTGACATACAACCTTAGCACTCTATGTCTGATAATTCAACATTCATCTTTGCCATTTCGAGTCTACATACTCACCGATAAAATCTTCACGATCCCCCGATATATACAAATCAAAATGTATTTTAATATTTAAATTTTTACATCTTGTCTGAGATTAAGTTCTGTACCTGCTGCGATGTTATTTGAATTGCCTACTTTTATAGGTTTCGCAGAAAACCAGCTATCCTAGTCAGTTTTGCCTTTCACTAAACTTACCATAATTCTTCGGATATCTATGCAACGATATTCCGTTCGGACTGTTTACATCCTGATTAAGGTAAGATCACTAGGCTTCGGGTCTAACATTAAATACTTCTCATTTTTTTGATGATCGGTTTAACTACGCTAAAAACTCGTATCTAATGTTAACTTGGTGACCCCTTATGCACAAGGTACGTTCGCATTTTTATTAAATTACTTGAACTGCTTATAAAACTACTATTTCTAATTATTATTTCCCTCACGGTACTTATGTTCTCTATTGCTTATGTATAATATTTAGCCTTTGAGGAAGGTTCCCCATAAAATTCAAACTTTTTATTTACTTTATTATTGATTTATTATAGGCTTCTCTACTTTCATTCACACTACTCATAGAATCTCTTTTGATTTCTTTTCCTGAAGTTACTAAGATATTTCAATTCACTTCGTTTACTAATGAATTTCTCTTAGAGTTTATTATTTAATAATAAATTAATACTCTTTTATACATAGCTTAAATATCCATAATAGTTTCTTTCTATACTTATATATATATATATATTTATACATATATCTTGCATATCTATTACATTACATTTCTATTAAATATATAATACTCGGATTATTATGATTCGAACATAACTATTCCCCGACCCAAACGAGGCGCCTAACCAACCTGGCTCTAATCCGTTTTTACTATCGCCCCTAAGATGAATCGAACATCTATCATGATATTAACAGTATCAAGCTCTACCATTGAGCTATAGAAGCTTACAAAATATTATACCAAATTCGTTTTACCTGAATATAATACACTTTATGAATTCTTATATCTGTGAATTATTAATAGAATTTAATATCAGAGAATATGGGATTCGAACCCATGAAAGACAAATCTTTAGTTATTTTCAAGATAACCGCCATAAACCAACTCGACCAATTCTCTTACATTTTTATAATTCTTTCAAGAGTCGAACTTGAATTTCATTCTTATCAAAAATGCACTTTACCCTTAAGTTAAAGAATTATAATAAGAGATAGGCGATTTGAACGCCTAACCTACCGTGTGTAAAACGGTTGCTCTACCATTGAGCTAATCTCTTCTGAGTTATTTTTTATTGTAATTACTATTGTTCCAACCATAGCTAATAACAATATAAACGCAGTAAGAATTAATCATAAATTATAACTAGTATACATGATATTTCCTATATTAGAAATATTATTTACATCGATTAAATTTCCATTTCAATCGTTACTACTTGCAAAATATAAGTCATTATTATTTGCTGTAGTACCAATATTATATTGATCTTCCGATACTTTATATAACATATGGTTTATATTTGTAAAATAATTATTTATTACTCCTGTACTATAAGGGAATATAGGTAATACAGAATAATTAACAAAAACTAATATAATTAATGCTAAAGTTATACTATTATTATTATTATTTTGTAATTCACTAATTCTTATATTAATTAACATTAAAATAAATAAAAATAATATAGAAACGGCTCCTACGTAAATTATTAAGTAAGATAATCCTATAAAACTTAAACCTGTTAATATTAAATATGAAGATACACCTCCAAATAATCCTATTAAAAATAATATAGACACTATAGGATTCTTACTGATTATAATATATATACCACATATAATAATAAATATAGATAGTATATCCAGTGCTTCTACATTATATTTATTTGTAAAATTTTCATTAATAAAAAATAAACTAGTCAACTTAATTTTAGTTTTTATACCTATAAGGATTTAATAAATTATAGCATTGTAAGCCATAATCTTTTAATCTAATTTTGACAAGAAGAAATATCAATACTAATAAGTATTTTATTTTACTATAACTTTCTTCTTTTATTAAAAAAAACGAACTAACTCGGATTCGAACCGAGATCCCCTTCCGTGACAAGGAAGTACTCGACCAATTAAGCTATTAGATCTCAATATAAAAATATTAAAAATATTAAACTATCTTTATATAAAAGTTGACGCAACTAGTTGGACTTGAACCAACAATCTTCGTGTGGAAAACGACAGGTTTGCCAATTAACCTATAGATGCTATAAATAAAATAAATTACGTACTTTTAAAGTAAAGTTTTATTATTATAGTATAATTATACTATAAAGTATAATTATATTACTCGAATATAAATATGTTATTATTTAATAATAACACAAATTCTATAAATCGTATTACCTACGTTCCATTATGATATCGGAAGAAGAGTGATTCGAACACTCAAGTGTTTATACACAATATTTAGTAAATACCTTGCCCTGCCAATGACTACTCTTCCTTTAACGGGGTTTGCAGGGATCGAACCTACATCTTAATGATTAAAAGTCATATGCATTACCATTATACTAAAACCCCTTTTAAGTTATAACATTGTCAATGAATCTTAATTACTAACTACCTCAGTAATAGATTGCAATGTATAGGAATAATCATACTACATCTACAAAATGTCAGTATAAAATACCACCTTCATATCCTACATGATGATGATCTGTTAGATGATATGCATAGATTCTTCATAAACCTACACCTAAAAAGATAGTTCCTATTATAACATGAAATCCGTGGAAACCAGTTCCAAAGTAGAAACATGATCCAAATACACCGTCACTTATAGTGAAAGATGATACATTATACTCTATAGCTTGAAATAATGTAAATATTACAGCTAAAACCACTGTAGCTATTGAACCATATAGACTTCCTGCTCTATCTCCTTTTATTAAAGCATGGTGACCATATGTAATAGTTGCTCCACTTGATAATAATATTACTGTATTAAGTAATGGTAATTCAAAAGGGTTTATAGGATCTATTCCCATAGGTGGTCATTGAGCTCCTAATTCTACAGTTGGTGTTAAAGCACTGTGGAAGAATGCTCAGAATATTGCTAAGAAGAATAATGCTTCTGAAACTATGAATAACATAATTCCCATGTTAATTCCTTTTTGAACAGCAAATGTGTGATCTCCTAAAAAAGTACCTTCTGCTATTATATCTCTAAATCATAAAGTCATAGAAGCTATAACTAATATAAAAGAAATATATCATATAATATATGCATTGTAAAAATTATGCATAGATAAAGCACTAGTAAGCCCTAAAGTCCCTAAACTTACACTAGTGTATAAAGGTCAAGGTGAAGGAGATACTAAATGATAAGGATGAAATTGAAAATTACTTCTAATACTAGCAGTCATTAAAAAATATATTTATATATTGCTCTTTCATGATAAATTGCATACCCATAATATATGTTTGTTTAGGAAGAAAAGGACTCGAACCTTCGATAGCAGTTAGCTATTGAGTTTACAGCTCAACCCGTCATACCAACAAACGGGACCTTCCTTTTGGTTTATTAAATTCTGCAGGATCTAAAAAGATCAATTCAATAATAGTATATTATTAAAAACTGAGAAAATAATTTAAACCTTTTTTTTGTTATGGTTAATCAATCCCGTGCAACTTCCACTACACGAACCGTATTTCGACTTAACACTAATTAGAGTCTCGCATACGGTGAATCTTACTATAAAGATCTAAATATAATTATTATATATTTATAGCAAGAAAGCAAACTTATTGCGCAGTACTCCTTTCAGCATGTGACGAGTGGTTAGTACCAATCCGAGGTTGTATTCACCGTGACATGGTGATTCACGATTACTAGCAATTACTTATTCATATAGTCGAGTTTCAGACTATAATCCTTCTATTTATATCCTATTTTTTGAGATTAGCTTAAATTCACATTTTCGCATCTCTTTGTTTAGGAGAATTGTGGCACGTCTATAGCCCACAATATCAGGGCCATGATGACTTGTCTTTGTCCTCTTTATTATTTCCAGTATGCAGAAAAAATACTCTATTATATATTGCATAAATAGAGGCAAGGATTACGTTAATTACATGAAGAACCACAGTTTCACAACATTAACTGAAAACAGCCGTGCAACACCTGTATCTTAATTTATTATTAAGTATTCAAATTGTGGTAAGGTTTTTCGTGGATTATCGAATTAAATAACATACTTCACTACTGGTGTCAGAAACGGTCTAGTGATTTCAGTTCCAGTGTTGCCACTTTACTCTTGAGGTGAAATGCTTACACTTTCATTTATAGACCAAATTATATCTAATCTATGGCATTCATTATTCTCTGCAAAGACTACTAGGGTGCCTAATCCTGTTCGTTACCTATGCCTTCGTCCCTCAACGTCAGTTTTTACATAGAAGACTGCCTTCGCCTTTACCAGTCCTTAGAGTATCACAGAATATCGACTCTCCACCTAAAAGTACTGTACTTCTTATATCAAACTCTAGCCAAATACTACTTATATAAAGTCATTTTGGCCGTCTAGGTACCCTTTAAACCTACTTAAGATGAATAACACTTGTCTCTTACGTATTACCGCGACTGCTGGCACGTAATTAGTCAAGACTATTTATATATACTGTCATTATCAATATATAGACAAAACTTCATTTGACAACCAATTGCCATTTTCCTAAGTTGCCAGTTCGGCCGTTAGGCCATTGACCAAAATTCCTCACTGCTGTACAGATATGCATTGGGGTTTTTTCAGACCCAATGTGATCGATCAACCTCTCAGTTACGACTAAGAAAATTAGCGGCTTGTTAAGCCATTACCTTAACAACTACCTTTTTCTGTGACATTTATCGTCCTCTCAAAGCAGTGGAATTACCACCTTTATTTTTATTATAAGGAATTTTAGTTTTCCTTACTTCAAGATAGGCAAAAATATCTTATACTCACCCTTACACCACTATTAATTTAATTTTTCAATTGTATTAATCGTACGATTAGCATGTGTCAAGCACTTAGACAGCGTTCAATCAGAGCTATCACCAAACTCATCTAATTTTTTTTTTTTTAATATGAAATCTTTCATATCACTTATTCATATAAACATCGTGTTGGATAAAAATAGCTTTTTTCTACAAAAACTTATGAATAAAAAATTCCGTTAGTTAGGATTGTTAGTTCGCCAATTATATTTATTTAACAATTGTTAATATAATTGAATAATTTCTGCTTATAACCCTATATTTCTACATAAAATTTTAACCCAGAACTTTTCTTATTTTTTCACTTCTTAATCACTACCTTAAAGTATAGTTAAATTAATTTTAATTAAGGTTATACTTATATACTTTTTATTAACAATTTTTTATTAATGAAAAGCATATTTTAACCCATTTTTTAATGTGATTTATTTTATAATAAACACAATAAAGAGCTTTGGATTTGAACCAAATTTTCCTGTTATACTCTTTTGCACCCAGATTACCTATTAAGTCATAGGTTAGAAATTAAATAATAACTTCTATAAAATCTGATTCAGTTATGTAAGCATAGATAAGATTATCTATACAAACTTAACTCCCGCCCTCTACATCCCTCTAAAATTTTATATATACTACATTTTATTGTATTTTTTTATTTGTTTCCTATAATTTAAAGCTTATTATCTTTAAATCTTTTCAGAAATTAGTTTATCCTAGAGCATTTTACCTATTTATAAATCATCTCTGAGAATTTTTCTTGTGGAATTCTATTGTAATAATAAGTATTCTTTTATTACAAAAGGGTCAATATACACACTTGTTATAAAACCTTAATGCATATCTAGACCATCTCTTATATAACTACTTGTTAAAACAACAAACACTTGAGCTTGAATGAAAGCAATACCAAATTCTAATCCTGAGAAAGCTATAATAAATGCTAATGGTACTAAACCTAGTAAGAAGAATATAACACCTGAAGTCATTATGTTATAAGTGAAACCAGCTAAGATGTTTAATAACATATGCCCAGAAAGTATATTAGCTGCTAATCTAAGACCTAGAGAAACATTTCTAGCTAAATGTGAGATAAATTCTATAAAAACTAATAAAGGTAATAATCCTAAAGGACATCCTGCTGGAACTAATATAGAAAAGAATTTTAATCCATGTTTTTGGAATCCTAATATAGTTGCACCTATTACTATAGTAAAACTAATAGAAAAAGTAAGAACAAAATGACTTGTAGATGCAAAACTATATGGCACCATTCCTATCAGGTTATTCATTAATATGAAAATAAATAAAGTATATATTAAAGGAAAGTATACTTGTCCTTGTTTTGCATTAATTTGACCTATTACTATACTTTGAATTGTTGCATATAATGATTCTTGACTGATTGATCATTTATTCCCTATTAATTTGTTGTAATTTATACTTAATAAATTTATAATTAATATAAATGAAGCACCTAATATTAAGTATAATCCTATGTTTGTTAAAGATAATTGTAAATTATTTAAAAATGACAGTTTTATATTAAAAAAATCTCTTATTTCAAACTGACTTAACGGATTTGTAAAATATGTATAAATAAAATTATTCATAAATATAATTCAAATTGAAAATTTATCTCCTTTTACATGATTTGTTATTATACCAAATTTTATTTGTTCTCTTTTGAAAACTAAAAAATTTTTAATTTATAAACTAATTTATGTTTATATCTTTTTATTATATTTTATTCATTATTTTTATAAACATACGTGAAATAAATAATCTAACTATTCTAGGTAAAACATAATTAGATAATATGTATAATATTCCTACTATTAAGGCGAAAGTGAAAAATACTTCGTTCATGTAGTAAAAAGGTACTAATTGTGGCATATGCTTTTTTATTTTTTATTAATACTATGATAAAGTATTTGTTTTTGGAAAATGTTTTTAAAGCTACTATATTTCTAAAAGTACATTAATATATTGCATACTACACTTAATAAAGTAAGTTTACCTTCAATATTTAAGTTGAATTATATATATTATTATTATGAATTATTGTTATTATCATTGTTTGAATTATTATTTGAATTATTTGAATTATTGTTATCAAAATTATTATTTACAAGATTGTCTATAAAATAAGATAAATTATTTTTAGCCTCACCTAAATCAAATTCATTTCTATTAGTATCCATACGACGTTCTGCTCTTTTTTCTGCATCTTCAGGAGTTTCTCCTTCTTGCTTGTAAGACTCTTTTAAATACTCGTATTTTTGATTTATATATTCCTCAAGTTTATCATATACAAACTCTTTAGCAGATGAAGATGGGATACAACCAATATCTTCAAATGCTTTATCAGCCTGTTGAGGGTGTTCTCTTAAAACTTTTTGAGAATCTTCAGCTTCACGAATATCAGATACAGCTTCATTCTGTTCATCTGTTTCATCAATAGGTTCTTCGGAAAAACTATCCTCCATATCAGCATCTGAGCCACTGTCCGATGGATTATCCTCAGGATTATTATCTTGAGGTACACCCATAGCAGCACAATGTGTTTTTGGCTTATCCGAGTTAGGATTTGAATCTGTAGGATCTGAAGGGAAAGTCATATTCAT
>JAMBUN010000173.1:0-31372 GCA_030271035.1 Microascus cirrosus
GATCTCAGCATGCCAACGCTGACTTAGAGACATCCCCTGCCCTACTGTAAACCCCCCCCCCCCCGGCCCCGGGGGGGGACTCATGCTCCCGCCCAAACCCCTTCGACAGGCGTCATGCACATCACAACGGGGCGGGACAGAGGCGCAATACCTGCCTCCGGACCTTCTCACAGCCTCAACGCCCTGCAAGGTGTGTATCCAGCTAGGGAACTCTGTTGAACTTTTGGCATGTGGATTAAGCCCTGGCCTCAGAGTATTACGTGCATAGGAGATCGTACATACACTCTCCACTCGCAAGGGGGTGAAATGGGGCAGGGTTCGGCCTGTCCGGGTTGCATCCAAGCCGCCAAAGCGTGGAACTGGAGGCAAGCCTGCATGCAAAACGACTGATATGGAAGGCCGCGTTCGAAGAGGAAGCCAGTTTAGGCTGCACTCAGCCCCCCATCTCTGATATTTATACACTCCTGCTCTGCACTCACAGTCATCCCCCGCAGCAGATCGATTTTACCTCCTTCCAACGCACCCCATATCGAAGACACCTCCCTTATCTATCATGGCTTCCGGATCTGAGGCCCTGGCCCCGCCAGCAGCTACCCCTAAGGTCTCAGGTACCTTCTCATCACACAGCCTCACTTCCAATCGCGAGCTTCGCAGTTTCAGCCGTTCTCTTGAACACCAGACCCCCTCTAAGATCACAGGTTCCCATTCACAGAACGATACAGCGATTATGCACTTCCTCTCTACCCTCATATACTGCCTGGTCCAAGTCTACGCTATCAGTCAATCCATTCTATTTACGACATTGGTATATATCCTCGATTGCCTACACAACAAGCCCAAGACCAATAGTCAACCTCCTTCCCAAGACCTAGATGGAGTCGGACACAGTTCTCTCAAAAGCGAGCCGCAGGAGACGGCAGATATATCCCAGAGAGACCCGGGAGATTTGAACGACCGACTGGATGTTCATATACCAAAAGATAACGCATTGGCGGAGACTGAAACAAGACCAATCGATGAATCTGAGTACGACGGTGAACGGTCGACCTGCTCCCCTAGAGAAGCCGACAATGAACACGTCGAGTGTATTGTGATTAGCGATTCTGAGGAGAGCCGTGATGACGAATCTTGCTCACTCGCAGAGGCAGACGGGAATGTCAGCGATCAAACCACCGAGACTGAAGAAGATGAGCCGGTACAAGGAGTCGAAGAAATCTGGGAGCAACTGGATCCCTACCCAGTGAACGGATATGATGGGGCGACAGGATCGGCGGCTAGAACCCCGATATCTAACACGAGCGGAGAAGAATTAGGGCTTACCGGTGAGACTCTTGTTGGGTCCGGATCTTTCAACAACACCCTTCTTCCCGATTTTAGTGATGGATTCCCGGCACCGGAGCACAACGAAAAGCGCCGCCCCCACGAACCGCCCGATGAAGTTCCGGTTAACGAGATCCCGAAAAATTGCTCGTTCTACAACGACCTGGGCTGGATTAGCCGCGATACTCCCAAGAAACGCTGCAACGGGGATTTAACTAAGATAATCGAACGGCGTCTTTCGGATAACGACAACAATCGGGGAATACTCTATATCCGCAAGCATGATCACTACAACAACTTGTATAAGATCGGTTCGACCACGAATACCATAAAAGAGCGAGAAAGGGGCCAGCCTCCATGTATTAGGGCGAACTTGTCTACGCCAGATGTGACGGACAAGTTCGTGGGCGCCCCACGTGCAGAGAGCCTCGCGAAGATACACATGACGAGCAGGAATGTACCTCTAAAGTTTTGCCTGCCTTGCTATACTAAAAAGCCGACCGAGGCTACAAAACAGTCCATGGGCCACACCGAGTGGTTCACGGGGAGCTACGACGACATCAAGGCGTGCGTGGATTTCTGGGCGGAGACCGTGGCGAGGTCGTACGACAGGGACACAGCAGCCTTTACCGGGAATGTAGATGACATATTAAGAACTATACTCTCGTCGGAGGGTCAGAGGCGGCAGTTACGCCTAGACTTCACCAAGAGCAAGAAGCACCTGAACAATCCAGGTCCCACCCCGTGTCCTCAACCCACTGAGACGGCCCGCCGGCCCAGCACGGGTAGTACCGGTCCGGAAGAAAACGAGGAAACGGGCCTCTGCGACGAGATGGTTTCGGGTGACCGAAAGCGGCTGTGGGAAAAGCAGGGCTCTACAGCCGGGGACCTTGGAGTGACGCCGGAGAAGACGGCCGCGAGGGCTTTGGGCGTCCGGCCGTGGACCCGATCGCAAACTACAAAGTTGAAGGATCGCAACACCATACCGCTGAGCGACAAGGACATTTCGCGGGTGGTGAAGTAGTTCTTTGGGGCCGCCTCCCCACTCGGACACACGAGGTTAGAGACGACTTCCTCTGGGGAGTAAAGATGTGTAAGACGCGTTCATGAGGCATGGAGTTTTGGCATCGTTTTTATAACATGGCGTCCGGGTTTGATACCACTGCTTTTCTTTTCTTTCCATTTTTCTCTTTCAAAGCGTTGCAATAAATCTGAATGTCGCCGTGGATATGTTCCTCAAATCTCATCTCAATACCCGGGAGCCAGGAGATCTGGCCCTTTCTGAAACCAAGACCGGAGGCGATGGGAAGCAACTGGGCGAGCAACTAGATTGTCTGAGTTTGACCATACCCGGTAAAAGGCTTGAAAACGTAGTATAGGAGCCTTCGTTCTGCCGATTTAACGGAGAGCTATCCAGATATGATTGATACACTCTATCACGACAGAACACCTCGCCACCTGTACCGGTATATCGCCCGATGCCTCATCTAGGAAGAGTCCATATTGCTCCAGCCGGTCTGTAGTAGATGCGAAATTCTCTACATCTATTTGGTCCAATACTTCATATTCCATGAGGGACTTATCCAACCCCGTAACTGCCCACCTGACTTGCCATAGGTCTCTCAGGCGTCCAATCAGGCCGGAAATCGGCACAAGGTGCCTGTACTGTGTACGCGGAGATGTGCTTTGGGATGCCGAATGCAGGTACTTAGTCATTGTAAGTGAGGGTGCTGAAATATGTACCCGGTGACTAGCTCAAAATCGATACTCTCAGTATCCACACCAGAACTCACTATGGAATCAATCCGAGCCCTGCAAACGAACGTCAGCGACCTTCCCCCAATCGAGAACCGCAACCTCGGCCAAGTGTTTGGGCTCCACCACTCTTAATCCGTGGCCCAGTTCCTCCATGATCTTCTATTGGCGTCTTTTTGTTTGCTAAGCATCCACATTTGCTTGCTCCACTATCCTGTGGACTTTTTCTCGCACCATCCCGAACGAAGCCTAGCCCTTGTAATTTCTCCCTCCGCTGACTCATCCAAGAAGGGCGCTGGGCCAATCAGAGCGCCACCCCTCTTCTCCGTCACCAGGGTAAAACATCCCACCCCAGCGAAACCTCGAGCGAAAGATCTAACCCGGTAACGAAACTTACGAGCCTACGAAAAGAAAACAACGACCCTCGGCATCGCATCGTCCTCAAGATGCCACAGGACAACGACCCAGAACAGCTCCTCGACGCCTTCAGGGCCGCCGCCCTGTCGGTGACGAAGCTGTACAAGACCTCGGCCTCGGCGCAGACCAAGGCTCGCCAGGACGGCTACCAGGAGTGTCTCGACGACCTGCTCTCGTTCCTCGAGCGCGAAGACCTCGGCGAGAGCGCCGCGCGCCGCGTGAGGCGCTGGGCCGCCGAGCGGCGCGCCGGCAGTGGCGACGCCATGGTGCAGGACAAGGAGAGCGAGGATGAGGTGGAGAAGGACTCGGAGCCGGAGAAAGGGCACGACCGGACCGAAACACCCGCTGTTGACAGCGCGTCGAGCGCCCCGAGCGCGCCCGTGAGCGTCGTCCCTACGCAGGAGCACTTCACCTTCAGCTCTGGGATGCCCTACCCCGACGCCCCGAACCTCGCTACGCTGAACCTCTCGGACTCGACGCAGCCGCCGACGACGCCGACGCAGAACTCCACCCAGACGCACGCGCCCAGGGCGAGGCGGGTGGGCAGGCAGTCCTCGCGGACGGGGGCCTCGCTCGGGCGCGGTGCGGGACAGAAGAGGCGGCTGAACTTTGCGGAGATATTCGACCTGGGGAGCCTGGGGAACGGGAAGGATATGTTTGGGGGTGGGAAGCGGACGAGGCACATATGACGGCTTCCTTTTGCTCAAACCTACAGACATATGCCGGACCGACAGACGAAGACGGATGATACCATTCGACTGACCATTTCTTCCTATGACGATTACACCACCCCGCTCTCAGAGCCCTCTTGGGCGATAAACACCTAATTCGTTATCAATCTAGGTGCGGGAATGGTGGAAGAGCGAAGCACTTCTTTTTTCGAGTTCTTTTTTTTTGTCTTTTTTTTGTGGTTGCGAAGCATGTGCTGGGCGTGAAAGGGAAGGGGGGGTCTTATCTTATGGGAACACAAAGCATGAAACGAAAGGCGTTTATCAACAGAGATGGGCTTCTTTTTTTTATTTATCTGAGGAAAGAGAACATGGTTACGGATGGCATTTATGGGGTGTTTTTGAGCTTTGAGGGTGGAGAGGTGCGTAAATAAGGAACAAGACAGCGCTGATTCACTGCCTTGCTTGAGAGCATTAGCTACTATCGAACGAGTTCGTTTTGGCTAGCTCTTGGGACAAGGGACCTGGGCTGAGAGTTGAAGTGGGATGGCGGCGGTTTATAGACGGGAAGATAATGGCATATAATGCTTGAAGCCTCGAAACTCCTCTGTGGGACGTATACTATCATCGGCATTGCAATGTGGGACTGACTAAAGGGGTAATCAGCCGCCTGTCCCCCTCGTTTGTGGGTGCATATACGAAAGTTGTAGCATACGCGAGGATGGTATATTCTAACGCCTAACGCCAACCTAACCCTCGTAACCGCACTCCGCTACAAAACCCCGCCCTTCTCCTCAAGATAATCGTCCATGCTAGTCTACGCGCGTAAATGTCCCCCAACACCCGCCAAAAAAGGGGCTTTCAATGCTACAGCGTTGTGACTCCCGGGTACCACGACTCCCCTATCCTCCTCACCTCGGCGCTGAACCGCCGGCTCGTGATCTTGCGCCCGCCGCGGCCCTCGGGAGGCGTGTGCTCGTCGGGATCGAAGAAGGGGTTCTGGAGAAGGGCGACGTAGGCGGACTGCAGGGCTTTGAAGACCTGCTTTCGTTAGCTGGGCCGCTCCAAACCACTCCCTGCGCGGGAAGAGGGGGGCCAGAGCGGGGAGGAAAGAAAAATAACATACAGGCCTCAGATCCGCGTCGCGAAGACCAGCGCGGGACTCCCCCGCCCGCACATCCACAACCACCACGAAGCGCACCCCGGTATTCGTCTCGTAGCCGTACGCGGCCAGACGGTCGTCCACGGCGTGCAGCAGCCCGAACTCGCCAGTGAGGTTCGTGGAGGGGCCAGTTGAGGGGGTTCCGCGGCGCATGTCGAAAACATCGAGGGTGGAGGAGAGGAGGAGGGAGTACTGGAGGGGGGTGCGCAGGGGAGCGAGGATGGTGGTGTGGAGGGGGTTGTTCTACAAAGAGTTCCCTTGTTAGCGTTTAGAGGAGGTTTGGGGGAAGGAAGGGGAGAGGGCGTACGTTGCGGCCTACTATGCCGATATAGGCTATTGAGGGATTCATGGCTGCGGTGGTGGTCGAGGTCGGGCTGGAGCTGGAGCTGTCGCGAGCTTGAAGCTGCGCTGTTTCGGTTGGACGATGCGACGGGCTATGGGTGTAGTGTGGGGGTGCGGGGGTATGCATCTAAGAGGTTGTATCTGGACGACAACACACAAGCACACCACCAAGGTCCCTCCCTATAAGACAGACAACGGAGGGAGAAAGAGTATTTAGTAAATTAGGGTTATAACGCAGGGTTACTTGGATGCCATAGATTATGCGTATGAAATGTGATGCTGTGTGATTTGAACACTGTTGAGGCACTCTGGCACACTGACTTACACGCTCGTGCGCAAGACTTCCGGATGGGCTGCTTTCTCATACAATGATAGCGATCAAATTCAGGTCCGGCCCTATCTCCTCTTTTTTTTTTCCCTTTAACCTCAGTTATATTGGGGCATGCACCGCTACATAGTGACAAAGAGACCATGCGGGGTGTAAGCTTGACAATGGGCATGGCTTTGTCAACACGAGTGGCAGGAGCTGGCTTCGCCTCCTCGAGGTGTCTGGCACAACAAAAGAGGCAGGAGCCATAAATTTCCTCTGAGGGTGGACACACGAAGCGACGCGCGCCGTTTTATCCAGCATCTGCTTCGACGTGTCCTGACATCCTCCAGTCTTTTTCCTCGTGTCCTTCGAAGTCTCCAACTCGCTCCAGCAAGCACAGTCAGGCAAATTATGCGAACCCCCTCAACCCAGTAGAGAATAAGACTCTCACATCACTCAACCCAGGGATTCTCGGTTACTTCCGTTCCCAACCCCAGCCTGACCCTACACATACGCACACGCAACACACTGCCATACGCACATACACAAACACACATACGACCACCAAAAATGTCCCATCAACAGAAAAGCAAAACTCCAACCCCAACACCCTCCCCAGAATTCGCCTCAAAGCGACCGACGCCAACACAACACAGCCGGCCTAATGACGCGCCACGAAGCGTGAGCGGCTCTGTCAGGGCCATGGTCAAGATGTTCGAGAAGGAGAATACCGCCGAGTCTCTTTCGCCCCCTCCGAAGCCCGTGGGGAAACTGAGGAGTGCATCGACACCCATCTCCACGGCCGCGAAAGACTTCACTCGAACTAGTGAAGAGGAGTGGCCCAAGAAAGTGGCTGACAAGGTCAGCGTTCCTTTTCGCGAGAGTGAGGGTAAAGGAGCTTCTTCGAGCGTCGCGGGAGAGGTAAAGGAGGAACGCAATAAGATCGAGCATGTCCCTGAGAGTGAAGATATGGCCACGAATCTCGGTTGCGTTACGGCAGCAGTTGGGGAGGGAGGAGGCGCAGAGGATCAGGAGAGCGAGTGCTCATCGGTTTACTCCCAGAATTCCGAGGTCGACGGCACGGCGGACAAGGGCGACTATGCCAGGGTCGAGCAGGGTTCGCTGGGAACCGCCAGTCCCGCAAACCCACAGGTCTCCAAGCTCGAAAGAAAAACCAACAACGCCTCCGGTGACCAGGACAAAGTCTCGGACTCTTTATACGAACTCCAGCCCAGAACTCCAAAAGTTCGCCCCATCCAAATCCCCGGGTTCCTCCCGCCCAGTCTCACCCCCAGTCCCCTCAACACACCTCACACACCAACTTTCCCCACCCCATTGGCAACCGTCCTCTCCGACTCCAAACCCAAACGTCAGGCGGGCCCCCTTCCCCTCAACCCCGGGGACCCAGTGGCCGCCGCCTTCTAGCAGACCGCCCGGCGCTACCTCTGGATCCCGGACTCGGAGATATCCCCCTCGTCCTCTCCAGGCCTGCCCGCCTCCCTCTCGAAGGGTAGCCTAGGAGACGAGGAGACGTTGGAGGATAAGTTTGCGTCGTTTGAGGAGTTTCTTGATGGGTTTGGGAAGTAATAACGGCAATGGGATGTATGAACTGTAAGATCAGAAGGAGGTGGAATATGAAGGGGATTACCCGGGAATCTGTACTGTATTAACTCATGAATCAAACCGAAAGACATTGCCTCATCTAGAGCATAGCATAGCATACCATCCCATCCGTACAATCCCTACCTCAACTCCGTACCGCCTCCATTACCACTACGCGCCCCTCCTGCCTCCCCGCCCACCCCTACCTCCCCTGCCCCTCGGCTCCCTTGCGAGCGTGTACTTGGCGAACGCCCTCCTGAGCGCCTTCTTCGCGCTCACCTTCTGGCTGCCAACGAAGCTATCCACCGTCACCGCAATCGCCCGCTCGACGTCCTGCGCCGTGCAGTACTCAGACAGCCTCATGCGGCAGAACGCCTCGCTAATGCGGATCATGGCCTCGAGGTGACGGACCTGGCGGAAATGTTAGAAACCTTTGAATACGGCCAACACATGGGGGGACGGTAATGATAAGGATTGGGGGATGTACTCACAGTAACGGGGTAACCTCCCGACGCGAGCGACTCCCTACGCATCTCCGCATACAGCCTCGCAAGTTTCTCCTCCTCGATGTTCATAAGCTTAGGCGAGCATCGCTCCCGCGCGTAGAGGATATACTTCCGCAGCAGCTCCTGCGGGATCTCCCCTTCCTTCACAGGCTGACTCCCCGCGTTGTCCGTCTCCGCCTCGTCCTCCTGAGACGGGTGGCTCCGGCTGTGAGACCCAACGATGAATCTCGCCAGCCGCTCGTCCTCCTCCGGCTCGACCGTGTCGCGCACCACGCACAGGATGTCGAAACGCGAGAGGATGGGCTCCGTCAGCTGCACGTTGTCCGAGAAGGCGCGCGTCGAGTTGTACCGACCGCCGATGGGGTTCGCCGCCGCGATGACGCCACACCTCGCGTGCAGCGTCGTGACGATGCCTGCCTTGGAGATGGAGATGGTCTGCTGCTCCATGGCCTCGTGGATCGACGTCCTGTCCTGGTCGTTCATCTTGTCAAACTCGTCGATGATGCACGTCCCGCGGTCCGCCAGCACCAGCGCGCCTCCCTCGAGCGTCCACTCGCTTGTGACGGGGTCCCTCCGGACGCTAGCCGTGAGACCCACCGCCGAGGCTCCCTGGCCCGTCGCGAACACCGCGCGGTGCGCCGTCTTCTCGACATACTTGAGCACCTGTGACTTGGCTGTACCGGGGTCACCCAGAAGCAGAACGTTGATGTCGCCACGGATGCTGAGCCCGCCTTTGGCCGTCTTGGGCACCCCGCCGAACAGCGAGGCCGCCACCGCCGTCTTGACGTCGCGGTGCCCGTAGATGGAGGGCGCCACCGAGTCGATGATGCGGTCGACGATGTCCGGGTCGCGCGCGAGCTTGCGGATCTCGGCCTCGTCCTCCTCGGTGAGGCGGAAGCCGGCGAGCTGGTCGTGCGACTTGATCACGTTGTTCGCCTCCAGGATGGTCGCGAACACGGGGAAGCCGTTACGATTGTTGAGTTGCGCGTCGTAGTTGTTGCGGTATATGCCCGTCACTTCGATCTCGTCGCCCGGCTTGGCCTTGTCGATAAGGTCCCACAGGAGGACCACCTCGCGCTGGCGCGGGAGGCGGCCGGCGGGCACGGTCCCTGGCGACTCCTGCATGGTGATCTTCTGGTAGTTGCGGTACACTGTCTTCTCTGAATTGAGGGTGAAGGGCCCGCGCGACTGGCAGCTCTGGCAGTAGGAAATCTTGACCTCCACGTTGGACTCCTGCTGGAACGGCCCAAGGGTGATGCCGCACTTGGTGCAGTCGAACTTGACGTACTTGAGCTGCGGGAAGACGCCGGTGCGGCGAGTCACGACGCCGCTGACTCGGACCAGGCAGTTGAGGTGGGACTGGCGGAGTTGGCGTAGAGTGTAGTGGACGGGAAGGTCGAAGATACGCACGTGGATCTCTGAGTGGATGCGCTCGTAGTCCGGGTAGTGCAGTAGGACCACGTCCATGGCGACCTCATCGAACAGCTTTAGCATCTCAGCCGGGGCATTGGCGAGGAAATACGCGAGGATGGCCTTGGACGCCGAGAGGTGATCGTATGAGACCTCGAGCGACTCGGCATTAACCTCTCCGAGTGTCCTAATGCGGTTTCCGTACACGGACGAGCCGTTCTCGTCGACATACGAGGTGAGGAAGGCTTTAAACTCCCTCCGGATGGTGCGCTGGACGGCAGGCTGCGCGACCCACTCAGTCAAGCTCGACGCCTTGACATCTTGGAGGGCTTCGAGCGAGAGCTCCTCCTCCATAATATCGGCATCCATGTCCTCGTCCGGGTCTTCATCGTACATATGCCGCCGGCGCCGCGGCTGGGCTGATAGATCAATGTCGCCGTCATCGTCCTCACCGGGCAGGAAGGCCGCGGGGACCCGCGCGCGGCGGGCAACCTCGCGGTCTCTCTTGTTAAGTTTCGCCTCAAGACGGCGCCTCTCCGCGACAGACATCTCCTCGTACTGTCCCTCATCGTCAATCCCCACATCCTCGTAGCCGTCCTCCGTCAACTTCTCCTCGTAGTCGCGCTCGAACCCGTCGCGGAACAGGTCGACGCCCTCCTCGGCCATCTCGTCGAGGTCATCAATATCGTCCTGGATCTCCGCGTCCTCCTCGATGTCGTCGTCATCGTCGCCGCCGTGGGCGATATCGAAGCCCGGCGGTGAGGAAGGGAGCCCGGGGCTGCTGGCGGTGTCATCGCCGCGCGAGCGCTTGCGGCTGCTCCGCGGGGTAGCGCCGCGGTTTGCGGAGGACGGGTTTGGTCTGAGCGGAGAACTGCAGTCTCAGGGTTAGCTGTGGTGGAAAGTCGGGGAAGGAGGGAGGCTTGAGTAGGACATACCTCATTGTGGCTGATTCTCCAAGACAAGATATCTGGGCTCTTGCTATGGGGACTGCGGAATGAGTTGAGAGGAAGGACGATGGTCGGATTCTCTCTTGCGGGGCGAGTTGTGGAAGGGTTGGCGCCCAATTCTCAGGGGTGGGCCTGTGAGACGCGACTTTACGCGTCCTCTTGTATAGACGCGTTAAGTGGCACTAAACCAAATTTGGGTGGGTTCCACGTTGGGGTTGCTGGTCTGGAAAGTCCGTTGCCTCTGCAGGTGTTAGCAGCTGTTACACACCCCGCCTTGTGCGACAGGCGGTTCATTGATCCGCGTGCGACGCGTCTTCCCACTGTCAGAGCACCCGGTGTTGGACGCTCCTTGCCATGAACTGAGGACAACTCTTTCACAACAATTCTGGTATCCATCCGAACCTGCCGATTCCATTCATCTTATCTACGGTATATTCATAAATTAAACACACAAATCGCCATGGACCCTCCCTCTCAGCCGCTTCCCGCGGACGACGCCTCGTCCGACCAGAAGCAGGATGTCACAAGGGCCGGGAGCGTGTCGGCCCAGTCGCACGACTCACAGACGGCCGCCGAGTAAGTCGTGTTGGCTTCCAGAACGCCGTTCTTGACTGACTGTGATACAGCTATCTTCGTAACCAGCTCCAGCTAGAGGCTGATGCCAAAGAGGCTATGCCATACGTACGTTCCACCTTTCCCTGGTAGCCTACGCGATGCGCTAACCCCACTACCCAGTCATTCGAAACTTGTACCTACTCGCTCGGCTCCCTGAAGCAGAGCGTCTTCTCCTGCCTCACCTGCAACCCGCCCCCGGACGACGAGAACGCGCCGTACGAGGCCGCGGGCGTCTGCTACGCCTGTTCCATCCAGTGCCACGGCGACCACAACCTCGTCGAGATATTCGCCAAGCGGAACTTCACATGTGACTGCGGCACCACGCGACTCCCAGCTACGACCCCCTGCACCCTTCGGGCTAACGCGGATACGGGCGCCAAGGGCGTACAGTCGGAGAAGCCATACAACGACTCCGAGCCCAATGTCTACAACCAGAACTTCCGCAACCGCTTCTGCAGCTGCTCCTGCGACTACGACCCCTTCCAGCAGAAGGGCACCATGTTCCAGTGCCTTGGTCTTGGCACACATTTGACGGGTGGCTGCGGTGAGGACTGGTTCCATCCGGGGTGCCTCATGGGTCTCGGTCCTCGCTGGTACGAGGACCCAAAGGGGAAGCAAGAGGAGAAGGAAGTCAAGACCGAAGAGGCGGATGATGCGAATGACGAGGATCCTCCCATGCCGCCCGGCTTCCCTGATGAGGATGCCTTCGAGGGTTTCATCTGTTACAAGTGTGTGGAGTCGAACCCCTGGATCAAGAGATATGCTGGCTCCCAAGGCTTCCTCAAGCCTGTATTCTTCGAGGACGGAGCAAACTCTACGGAGGCCGCCGCTACTGCGAGCGCACGCGTCACTACCCCCACTGACTCAAACGGTGACACCAAGAAGCGCAAGGCCAGCGAACTCGAAGTAGAGACAGAGGACGGCCCTGAGAAGCGGCCCCGCAGCTCCGCAGACTCCGACTGCAAGCTCGACCGCCTCCCCGCCCCGCCGGCCGGACGCTTCAGCCTCTTCTTCCTCCCCGACTTCCGCAACGAGCTCTGCCAGTGCACCAACTGCGTCGCCCATCTCGACGCCTTCCCGCAGCTCCGCGAGGAGGAAGAAATCTACGAACCGCCTCTCTCGGACGCCGGTTCCGAGCAAGGTGGCGCGTCCACGCATGGCAGCGGCAGCCTCTACGAGCGCGGAGAGAGCGCCCTGAAGAATATTGATCGTGTACGTGCTATTGAGGGTGTGATGGCGTACAACATGATGAAGGAGAAGCTGAAGCCGCTTTTTGAGGCGTTTGCGGGGACAGGGAAGGCGATTGGGGCGGATGACATCAAAGATTACTTTGCCAAGCTGAGGGGTGATGACGAGGCGATTCGGGAGGCGGGGAGTGCGGCTGCGGCGTCGGGGGGCGATGGCGATGAGGGTGGGAATAGGAGGGAGCAGAGCGGTTATTGATATGTACGTTGGTCTGTGCTGTCTTGGTTTCTCGGAGTTTGATGGGCGGGTTTGTGGAGTCACGGGTTTGTATGAGTATGGTCACGAACTGCTATTTCTGAGGGGGTTATCAAGGTTATTTCGTTCAACTATGTGCGCTACGGATATGGCCCATAGGCCACGCGTATTGCTTTATTGCTAGGATAGAGAAAGGCTCGGGCGTGCGCTTGCCGCCGATACCAGCTCAAGGTAAAGTTTAGGTTGTTATGAAAAGACACGTTGGGCCCAGAGACATGCGGGTATCAACGGTTTTGCAGGCCCCATGAACTGATGATTCCCCAGTGTTTTCATTAGACTTCAGCTTCGTTATCAACAGCACTCGGGTCATCGCCGTAAGCGAGGGTAATGGTGTGCCCACTGCGCGTCTACACGCCCATGAGAGCACATCGCTATTTCACCTTGAGGTCTAACCTTCACCGGCTGCGTAGAACGTCCAGTCATCAGCCTTCATGTGAAGTCAGGTCATAGAAGGACATAGTCATGTCGCCTCACGCTCGCCAGCCCTCGCCCACCTTAAATATCACCCACTCTCTCTTGTTATCTGTAACCCCATCTCCCTTATCATCATCTCCTGTTGGCTCACCCCACCGCAGTGCATAGCTTTGCCCTCTGCCCTCCTCATAGCCAACAAAACAGTAGACCACCTCTCCTCAAGGGGGGACTAGGCACGTCAGTGTCTGTCTCCTTCCCAATATGTCCACACAGCAGCACTCCACCAGCAAGAGGGCCGAGCTCGCCAGAGACTCCCCCGATGGCGGCAACTTCCAGCGTAACATCGACTCGCGCCAGATGGTCTTCCTCGCGCTGGCGGGCGGCATCGGCGCCGGCCTCTTCGTGGCCTCTGGCTCCGCCCTCAGCGCAGGCGGCCCCGCGAGCGCGCTGATCAACTACGCCGTCGTCGGCATGATGGTCTGTACTACCATGGGCGCCCTCGGCGAACTCGCCAGTAAGTCTCTTTGCCCAGTTCCCGTCTGCCTTGTCGGTTTGCAAGGACGGAAAGCGATGGCACGATAAGGGGATCCTAACGGGAAATAGCTACCTTCCCCGTCGCAGGCGCTTTCTACGACTACGCTGATCGTTTCCTCAGCGAGCAGTGGGGCTTTGCTATCGGCTGGATGTTCGTCACTGCCTGGATTACCGTCCTCCCCTTCGAGATCACCACCATGGCCGCCCAGCTGCAGTTCTGGTGGCCGCATCTGCGGCCTGAGTGGGTCGTCGCTCCCATCCTCGCCGCGCTGTCGGCCTCGTCGTTCCTCGGAAGCAAGGTCTACGGCGAGGTTGAGCACTGGCTGGGCATCGGAAAGGTGCTGGCCTGTTGTGTGTTTATGGTATTTTCGGTCGTCGTTGCGTCAGGGGGAGTGCCCCAAGACACTCGGTAAGCTGGAGTGGTATCTGTGAGGGATGGATGAATACTGACAGCTCGGTTATAGTGAACCTAAACCCCTTGGCTTTACGTTCTTCAGAGAGCATACCTTTAGGAACGGGTTCTCCGGATTTCTAGCCGTCTTCCGCATCGCTGGCCGTAGGTCCAAGCCCCTCTCTCTCATCCTTCAACTCAAGGACATCCCATCTGACAAAGCCCAGTCTCCTACAACGGTACCGAGCTCCTCGCTATGACGGCCCGTGAGTGCAAGAACCCCAAAAAGGCCATGCCCCTCGGCACTTACCTCGCTTTCCTCCGTGTCGCCACCCTCTGCGTCGGTTCCGTCCTCTGCCTGGGCCTCACCATCCCCTCCATCCACCCGGACCTCGCCCAGGCCGGCCACGGCGCCAAGTTCTCCCCCTTCACCCTCTCCGCCCGCCTCGCCGGTGTCCCCGGCCTCGCCCACTTCTACACCGCCATGATCCTCGCGGCCCTGGCCTCCATGGCCAACACCGCTGTTTTCGCCACTTCGCGCGCCCTACAGGCCCTCTGCGCCAAGGGCTGCGGGCCAGCCTTCCTGGCGCGCGTCAATTCGCGCGGCGTCCCCTACTGGGCCCAAGCATCCGCGCTCTCGACAGGCTTCCTGGCCTTCATCACGGCTGCCAAGGGGGGCGAGCTCATCTTCGACTGGCTGCTGAGCATTGCGTCGACATTCTGCTTCTATGTGTGGATCGCTATCTGCGCGTCGCACATCCGCTGCCGGCGGTCAATGGCCCGCAACGGCGTCAGCACGCGCTCGCTAAGCTTCAAGTCGCCTTTTGGGGTCTACGGCTCGTACTTTACCATCATCCTCGCGACCTTCGCGCTGATCGCCAACCCCCTGGGGTCGGTCTTCCCTATTGCGGGCAATCCCGTAACGGTAGAGAGCGTGATCCGTGAGAATGTGGGAATGCTTGTACCATGGATCCTTTGGGCGTGCCGGTCCCTGTGGTGTGTATTTAAAAACAGGAGGGACAGGACACGTTCAAGGTGGACCCTATTTAGGCCCATAGATGAGGTGGATGTTGACACCGGGCGAGTTGAGAAGGACACGCCCTCCCACGATCTCTAAGTGGGATTGTGCCGTCGATACAGAATGATAATAGCGCGGCGTCTGGTGTTGGCTCGAGGGTGTTTCGGGGGTTTAGTATCTGAGCTTCTATGGTTTCTGGTCGAGGAGAGCCCTATGCAAATGGTTCGAAGGCTTGTCCACCGACCCGGCATTGGTTATACACATAGTTCCAATGATTTTCTGCGCGTTAGGTCGTTAGCAGAATGGTAGAGAATCATAATCTTGTGGGTTAGATGTAGCATTCGCAGTGCATGGTGGACATCGTGACGGGACATGAAGACAGGGACGGGACGGTTGGGTTTGACTGAGATTCACCTTGCCCCTGCTCTAGCTGAAAGAAACTGTCAACGAAGTCGAGAACCGTGGGAAACAAGAAAAGTGTGAGACCCTAATATACACAGCGCGCCGACTGGATATAACATCCTGTTGTATTACCCGTCCCTTCCATATCCCTTTTTCTCCTCAACTCCGCCGCGATGCAATACCATGTGACGAAAAACGTCGAATGAGATAGGTTAAATCCCGATGCTCGAGAACACACTTGGTGAGGTGTCTTGAGAGAGTGAAGACGAAGGATGTTGCAAATAAAAACAAAACCAGAGGAATCGAATCGGATGGCGGGCCCGCGAAGACGAATGGTGAACCATGAAAGCAACTTCTAAAACAGAACGCTTGCTCCTGTGAGCGCTACAAGAAGTCGCAGACGTCATAAACAGTTGGAGAAAGTGAACTCTAGGCCATGTGCGCCGGAAACAGACCAGAAAGAACAAAAGAGTTTTGGCAATTGCTGATCCGAGGGGCCATGTAGACGTCACAACGCATCAACTACAAGCCGGAAGAGCCAGTGCTAGCAGCGCTAGCGGGGCGCGCGGGCAGGGCCGGAGCAGGCTCATCCCTCTGCATGGCCACACCACCAAAGATACCCGAGGCTCGAGCCTGTCCCTCTGCAGTCGGTAGGAGGCCGTGCTCCTCGACATCCACCGCATCCTCCTGCTGCTGAGCGAGCTGCTCCTGTTGCTCCCTAGCCTGCTGCTCCTCCCTCAGGCGGATCTTCTCCTTGATATCAATGAGGTCGTCGTCATCGGACCAGTACGGGTCATCGTCGGGGATCTCAGGCATGGCCATCCGCTTCCAGAAGCGGATCTCCTGTCGCGCGGCGATGTTGTCGACGCGGCGGTTCCAGCGCTCCTCGCTCTCCTCATACCTACGCCTGAACTCGCGGAGCGACTCGTTGGCGTTGCCCGCCCGGCCCTGCATCTCCCAGATCTGCTCGCGAAGCCGGCAGTTCTCCTCGCGCTCCGCCGCCAGCTGGTTGCGGTACGACCGGTGCCAGCTGGAGATCTCCTCCACCTGGTTGGCCTTGTAGTCGTGCACCTGGCGGAGCATGTTGCGCATAGCCGTGGCGTACTCCTGCAAGAGAGCCGCGTTGGCGTCGCGGCTGTGCTTTGCCGTCTCGAGGGCTTCGGTCAGGACGGAGATGAGAGAGTCTAGGTTCTTCTCCTCGCCTAAAAAGCATTCGTAAACCATACGATCCAGGACACAGAAGTCACCGAAGAAAGGAACGCACCGTTGATCTCGTCAGAAGCAGCGTTGATCAGCTCCTCATTTCCAAGCGCCTGGTTTCGAGCCCTGTTCCGAACGCGGCCTATGCCCGAGATGATATCTTCGGTCTGGCGCCTGTTCTCGGCGAGCTGCTTGCTCAGCTCCTCCACCAGCGAGTAAATGTAGTTCAGCTCCGACTGGTGGCCCGCAGGCGTGGGCATGCCGACCATGCCGCCGGGTACAGCGCCTCCATTCATGCCGTTCATAGCGGCGAAATGCTGACCATGCGCGGGCAAGTGCTGCTGATACTGGCCTGTCTGCGATTGTTGTTGCTGTTGCTGCTGCTGCTGCGGCGGCGGCGGCGGCGGCGGCGGCTGCGGCTGAGGATGCTGCTGGGGCTGGGACTGAACGGGGGTGGAGGGTCCAGCACGGCTTCGATCGGAGAATGGGTTCATCACATTCGCGTTTGCGCGTGCGCGGGCGGTGAATCGCGGCGCAGGGGTAGGCGTGGATGGGGCCGTTGGCGGCCTGGATGGGAGGCCAGCGTCGTCGCGCAGTGGGCGAAATGGCCGGTGTGGGCCCGAGTTGGAGCTTCCTTGCTGGGGTCCCTGGTCTGCGTCTGCCACCTGCTGGAGTCGTTCCACGAATGTCAAGGTGTGGTCGTCCGGCCGGCGGCTACTGGCAGAAAGTCGAATGGGAAGACGCGGTTTTATTCCGCAGGAGATCCTCGATCGCTTGGGGGCCCAAGGGGTTTCGAGGCTATCAGAGTCGATCAGTCGATCTTTGGGCGTCTGTGGTCGAGGAGGTCCTTCCTTGCCAGCGGGTAGGGGTCCACTACCATCCATACTGGATCTGATCTCAATGGTGGGTTGATCGAAGGTCACGTGTGTTTGAACGCTTTGAAGAATATTTTGTGCTTGGTGTGAGAGGGGTGGTGAGGATGGAGAAAGAGAATCGCTTTGAAGAATATCTACAGGGAAGGTGCTGTTAAGTAGCTTTCACATAAGCGGGGTATTACTACATCAGTAGATAGCCAGTGAGTCGCCTCAACCACCATTCACTGTTGTGAACTACCACACACTTCATCTTCACTCAAGAACTGATTCCATGCCATACCTCAGCACCCAGCAATTTTTCTGTAATGCTCCTTTTCCCCATTATTCCCATTCCACACCTTCCTGAGATTCTCTCCATTCAGGAAAAAAATGAATGATTCCTTCCACCTCTTCAGCAAACAGCGGTGGTTCTGAATGATCCTGTCTCCCGCCCTCCATTATTCAATTCCCAAATTCAGACAAGGCGTTACTGCCTGCTGATCTTTTGTTTAACTGAAAAGCTGACACTGTAGCTTTAATCAAATCAATGACGTGTTCTTGGTATGTCTATTGATCACAAATCAGGTGTTCGAATATGCTATCCGTGTTCCATGATTCAACTTCAAGAATAAGGATATATCTCCACATACCCACCATGGCGCTCCGTATCGGGAAGAATTATTTTGGAGAGGAAAGAGTAACAGTGTCACCTTATTATCGCGTCCTTTTGGCCAAAAGAAGATGAGGAAAAGGGGCTAGTAACATGATCCAGCCTCTTTTCCGCGTACCGCCATCCAAGCTCCTCCGTCTCCTTCCTATAACCCACCATGCTTGTCATCCCAATAACTACCCGTTATAGATATCCTCATCCTCCCCGTCCTTGTTCAGAGCCCGCTTCTTTTTAAGCCTCGAAGCCTTCGGCATCGGGCAATCGCTCTCCTCATCCGTCTCCATATGCGTCGGAATGGAAGCATTGAAACGAGGGGACATTTTGGGAATACCGAAAGGATCGTCAAGCTGCCGTCCACGGACACTAGGACTCTTGACCAGAGGCCTGGGTCCCATTAACGACCTCTCACCCAGCGTTCCCTGACCTCGCTCTTGGCCAGCAGTGGCCACCCTGCCCCCAGGCTCAGAGTGACGGTGTCTCTTGGGCCGCTGGGGAGCCTGGGGGGCCGGCCGGGGCCCCATAGGTCGCGCGATGGGTCGGTCCAGGTATCGAGGGTCAATATGCGTGGCTTCAAGCTTGCGGCGGTTGTGCTTCAAAGTTGGAGACTCGTCAGGACGTTCCTTGCTGAATAGAGCGTCGTCGTCATCGTCGTCTGGGGGTGGCGCTTGAGTGTTGGCAATGGAGGCAGTGCGTATGAGGCGCGGCGCTTTAGGAGGCGTCTTGCGCTCGTCATTGTCCGGAATGGGTGTGTCCTGCCGCGAAGAAGTCTTCCGCGTGGGCGTCTTGGGGACCTCCATCGTCGGAACTTCCGCGATGGTGGGTAGGTGGACGATCTTCAGACTGTCCATCGTAGATCAGACTACGATGGAGATAGCGGATGGATTCAAATGAGAATATCGGGAAGGCTAATGTCGGTGGCGCTTTCTGTTGTATTGTTGTCAATGGTTTGCTTTGCCTCGACTGCCGGTGTGCATTGGAGCAGTTCTCATCGTCCATACGATGGATTAATTTGTGTGATGGGTTGACGTGAGGACAATTATAATGTTCAATCCAGTGCTCCAAGAGAGACCCCTTCAGGGGGCCTCATTACAGCAAGATTTGAACAGATGCTAGAACACCCTGTACCATTCATTGTACTCATGTAGTAGCCCGTCACTGAAAGGACTTGAAGAACAAGAAGTTATCTTCCAAGGGCTGAAGCCCCTTTTGTCCTGTCTTTGGTAGCCTTCAGATTTGAAGTGCTACCTAAACCCCAAAAGAGATATGGCTATCGGAAGATGATGAAGCCAGGAAGTCAGGCTGCGTATTGACACAATGACGGTCTCCGTTAAAGCTAGAAAGTGAGCTACTGCACTGGAGTTTCAAGAGCTGTACTTCAGTATATATATCACGCCTTCGTCTCTAGGGAATCACAATGTGGCTGGGCGTGTGATACAACATGCAGGAATATTCGTATATATATATCTACGGATATCTCAAATACACTTCATAAAGTCATCATGAAACCATCCCAAACTCCAACCACTAACGTCCAGTCCTTTCCACCGTCCTTATACACAGATTCCAGGGTATGGACACAAATAGCGAAGTATACATGCTTCAGCCTCACTCCCTCACTACTATTATCCTATCCGAGCCACTATTATCCATTAAGGAGAAGCGACTCAAAGAAATGGATATCACTTATGAAACGTTCCCGAAATGTCAATTACACCACTTCAAAAACCACCTCACGGCTTCTACCTCCCATAATTCTCAGGCTTCCTCGCCATGTTCACAGCCGGCGGCGCCTCGTCATCATCAAGCGGATACGGTGGTACCCCCCCGGGGCCCCCACCCCTATCCAGAGGCGTCTTTGGCGGTAACGGCGGTGGCTCTATTCTGTATGGCGGCGGGTTTGCCTTCCTGGGAGGTAGCGGTGGTGACGAGTGAGATCCGTTCGAGTCCGCGCGCGGTCTCTCGTCCTCCGCCATGATGGCAATCTTGTCGCTTCCTGCCGCGATGCGGTACTGCGACGGCGTGGGCGCGCTCATGACCAGCCTGTCCGGGTCGTTGGACTCAGACGGCCGCGGCGGAAGCGGTGGGGAGTCATGCGGCCTTGAACTGCTATGGGGACGCAGCCCGTCGACCGAGAGGCGCGGGGACGATTCAACGGGACTGTAGCTGACGATTTCCGGGCCCGTTTCGAAGGATTGCCGTAGGGCTGGGTGCGAGCCGGAGGGCCAACCTTGCGGTACATCGGCGGGGAGCTCCACCGCGAACGGCGCGGGAGGCGCCGCTTGAGCTTCGCCCTGGGCCTGAGCGTGGGCTTGGGGTGGAAGAGGGGGGAGCGCTGCGGAAGCGCGTTCGGAGCGCCTGTTCGCGTGATATATCCTCGCCAGTTTACTTGCCGACCCAACAACTAGCCGGTGCTCCAGGTCCCGCTTCAGATACTGCTTCGTCCCCGTGCTGATCTGCGAGAGCCGATGCCACTCATTCATGCCGAACTCGCCCACCCCGATCTCTACATTCAGTCGGTAGTAGTTCTCGATGTTGACGTTGCGCTTCCCGAGGTGTTCCCTCATCATGTACTCGTGGATAGTCTCGCACCCCTCAATTTTCGAAATAAGTCTCCTCCTCGCCTCGGCGAACTCCCCAAGGAATCCCTCGTACCACATCGTCGCGTTCGCGTCGCTCGACTTCGGGCGCTTGCCTGTTCCGATGCTGATAAAGACCCCGATGTCGCGGCCCGGCCACTCGCTCACGGCTTCGTCCAACGCTTCTGGTGCGGGGTTGAAAGTGCCGATACCGTCGTCGTGGAATACGGACTGGCCGATCCGGATGGGCTTGAAGGCAAGGCCGATGGCGCATGTCGCCCTTCCGGCCTCCCATATCTTACAGTCGAACTCCGGCGGCGGTTCCGCCCTCGAGTCGTATGATCTTAGGAATGCGGCCTTGGTGCCCTTTCTGGATCCTTGGTACATTGCTGTTACAGCACTGGGTTGGGCAGACCTCATGTTAGCCTTGTGAAGAAGCTAGGTGCAGGAGGGTATCTTACGTCTTTGTTCTCTTTTCCCGTCTGTCGTAAAGACGGGCTTGTGAGTTTCCGTATCGTGGGTGCAGGTAGGGTCGCGACGCCACCTGGTTCTGGGGACTTCGCGCGCTGAAGCTGACGGTACTGGCGTTGCTGGCATGTCTCCTGGGATTTGACGAGAGATATGACGAGTTTGGCATTTCGGGCTCGGCGCCATCATTCCCCTCCTGACGCGAGAGGGTGTGCTCCCTTACGGCCTCCATTATGGCTTCCTCCAGCTTTGACGCCTTGAACAAAGTCGACCGGTAGGGTATCCCGGCGATGGTCTTGTCAGTCTCGAAGACGTAGCGCGTGAGTCGCACGTACAGCTCCTTGCAGGTCTCGATATCTAGCCGCAGGCGGCCGAGCATTAGGGCTATCAGACCGCCAGTGCCGGTTCCCACAATGAGGTCGAAATGGTCGGCCGGCTTGGGGATCTGGTCGCGGCGCGGGGCCCGTCCCTCCATCTCGACGTAGGTCCGGTGCATAATCTCCTGGAGGATGATGAAAATCGAATAGCCTCGTACGCCACCGCCATCTACACACATGACGTGGTTAGCAGATCAGCGTTCTTGGGGATCCGGTGCTGCGGCTCCGGCCGCGCGGCGCGATCGCAAACATAACATACCTAATGACAGAACGCGAAGAGGAGGGCCCTTCGTGGTGTCTCTCCGCCGGACACCGTTCGCGTCCATGGCGTCGGGGGTGTTCACGCGATGGCGAAATACAATTCTGGGATTACTCCTGGGGCGCGGCGCTCTCGGCAAGCTACAGGCTGCGGGGGCGGGGTTCAAAGAAGAGGCGGATCGTGATCCGCAAGGTGGGTTGACAGCAGGCTCAGAGCATTAAGATCAAAGGCTCAGAGGATAGGCTGATAACTATTGTGTTGCCGACGGACCTTTTTTCTTTGGTTCCTGCTGCAAGCGAGATAGCAGCGGGAATGAGAAGTTCGCATTTACTATGGAGCCGCAGTGACGCAACTGCCTGGAACACCAAGCCAAGCCAGCTGGATTCCCCCACCATTCGTACAGCGGGCCAATACAATACGCTAAACGAGGTCTCGAGGAATGCTGCGCCACACTGCCACATCGCCACACTGCTTGCTATCCGTCAATCCCCGTCGCTGTATGCAGCTACCGTGGTATTAGAGTTAGGGGTGTGTTGATGCACAAACTACATTTCCAGCGTTTGTTCACCAGCCGGTGTTATTTAATATTATATTGGTCCGAATCCGATCTGCAGCCGGAGATCTTTAACTCTCTCTCCGTTTTAAATCATGCTTTCATCTCCATATTGATGGAAGCACCGGGACCCGATCGATCTTGGGCGGGTCCGCTCCACCGCCGCCGGGGCGGAATGACTGATTCTGGGAAGCTCGGCACCTGGCTGACACCAGCTTCCATTCCTTGCTGTGCTACCCAAGCTGTCGTGTGAGGCGAAACTCGGGTCGGATGGAATCCCCGTTGATATTTGGCCTAATTTGTTCTTCCGCCTGTCCCGTCAGCCGTGGGCGGCTTGTCCGGGCGACTCCCTAACTGCGCGCCCTGCACAATATCGGCTCCAAAGACTTCGAACTTTTGAGAATCTCACCGGAACGATAGCTATCCGTGAGCTTCGGTGGTTCTTGAATTACGAGGGAACAGTACTCTCATGTGCGTCTCATCAGCCGACCCAGTAGAGTTTCACCATATTGGTAATGTTAGCGTCACTGCTTGCCAGAATGAGCGGCTTCATGGACAGGCCGAGACTTTGTCAAGTGGCTTAAACACTCAGGTTGTCATGATAGTTCGTCGGCGCCTTCAAGAGGGTGTGGTGATGTACTACAACGGACCCCCGATCTTTGCTAATATGGGCGCTAACTCGTCAGCGGTGCCTGCAGATCTGGAGACCAGAAGTGTGGCCACGGTACACTGCCCTCCCCGAGGATGAGGTGAGCCTGCGGGGGAAACTATCAGGAACAAGAAGGGGAGCATTATCCTTGCCCCGTGATTGGCTTCGTATTGCTCTGTCCGTGCCGCCTCCTGTCAGGACGCAGCCCTAGTACTAGTGCCAAGAGGCCGCCCAAGAAATGTTCCACCCTTGAGGTGCCCCTCCTGACCATTGCTTTCGTCACGCCACAAGCGGGCGAGTCGCGGGAGATACCCGGAGTGGGACATGGACCAGTCAGTCTCCCGCGCTCAAATTGATTGAATTGTCTGTCTGGTTCGGGGGGGGAAATCCATGACCAATGTCGATTCGCGGCAGGCAGTCGGGTTGGCCAGTGCGCCGGCTGATCATTGATCAGATTTCAATCGTCACTGCAATAGCGGACTTCGGGACGTTTTCTAGAAGCCGGTTGGGCATTGAGGAGGCCGCCTGCACTGGGTATAAATGCAGCAGCGCAAATTGACGGATACTGAGCAGGGGCATACCGAAAAGTGCGCCTAACTTTTACAGAGGAGCCAAACCATCATCTTGCTTTTCAGGTGTGGTGAGATCCCCGATACTTCGACTTAGCGCTCTGACAACGCCGGTATTGTAATGACCGTGTCATACGGGAAATGGGCAGCCTCGCGCCTAGCTCCGGCTGAACGGTGAGACTCGCTCTGCAACGGTGAGGCACTGACCGCCCAGTGCACCAGCCTAACTAAGTCTCTCATTGGGTCTCTCCCTGTGACCCCATCGAGCCCTGCCCATGGCGGCCTTACCCTATGTGTCTGGCCACAACGGCGTAGCCAATCAACCACCCAGTGATGTCTTCGCTGGCAATGTCCCGCCAGTCCCGGTGCAGGGAGATTGCGACCCCCGGCAACGATGATCCTTGTGCCCTCCTACTCGGCAGTGTTCCCGCGAGCGGACAACGGTGCCAAGGACGGGTACAACACAGCTGGGAAACCCACCGCCAAAGGAAAAGAGGGGTTTTGGAGTTTGGAGGGCGTGACCCAACGGAAGGAGCAGTAAGCCGACACTGAACCCGCAAGACGTGCCAGCGAGAAAGTAGTACAAGTATACAGTACTGGCTGTATGGTTCGTACCTGAACGTCTGCTGGTCCTTTGTATGTTTCTTATTCATCTATCCAGTCAAAGAGGAAGAGTGATTCCGGAGAGTCCTTCTGTTGAGACCAGACGTGTCGGTGTGAGTACATGAGAAGGAACCTGCGACTCATTGCCATACCTACATCTTCGAGACGCTTTGTCCACTGAAACGCCGCAGCGCTTGACACATGTCGTGCCCTGGCTGAGCACATGCGGCGCCAATCCCAGTGCTAGCCCGCTTTTTTCTTCACGGAACATCGCGGCGCTGGGGCTTCCAGATTCCGAGGCCAATCGAGCGGTGGGGCAATCCTCGGCTCCCGAATAACAAAGTCCAATCACAAGCGCCGGTTCAAGCCCGCCGTAAACTGGCTGCTCCCAAGCATCCAATTGCGCGAGGCCATCAGTGAGGCTGTGCACCTTTGAATTACGCAGCTCTCTGCAGCAATGTACACTGTACACTGTCCAGTTGTGTTGCGACCCGCACCGAAATGAAGTGGGAAGGAGGCACCCCATACGGAGAGGAGGGGCGACCCTGCTGGGGTTGGGGTTGCAGCCTCGCAGCGTGTGTTCGTGGCCAGGCGTTCCTTCTGCGCCCAGCCCACAACCTGAGCCGGCCAGTGGGAGGCGCCATTTATCGACCCGCAACATCGCTCTCTTGTGGAAGGCCCGGCTCCCCCCTCGCATCCCATCTTCTTTGGGACGACGAATTGTACCAGCCTTACCTCCCAATTCCATCCTCGCCTTCCCTCCCACTTTCGCACGTCCGCCCCCCTCCAGGACTACAGTTTTCCCCCCTTCCCGCCGGCGGCTCTTCCGGTGTCGCATACATGAGCCTCTGATATTATGACTGCAACGCCTCTGTGCCGACTGTTTTGCCAGAGTCCCTAATCTAGAGCCGGACATCCCCGCAACCGAGCGCGATCGCAGCGCGCGAAATTCCCGAGGTCCTATAGCGCACGAGAGAATGGATCCGCCCAACAAAAAGAGGCGGCTGGCTCCCAAGACGAACCCGTCTCCGACGCCAGTCCCTCAGCATGTTAGCCCTCAGCAGCCAGGTCAAGCGGTAAGGTGGACTCGCAAATCGCCTCTCAGTGGCATGGGATCCCATAATTGACCATCCCCTGTTGGACATAGCCGTTAAATGCGCCGCCAGCGGTTGAGACACCCCTTCCCGCACGAGTCGAGTTTGAGTGCTTCGCTCGGCACCTCCAGGATGCCGCCATGCTGATCCAGCGGTCTGCCGAACGACCGCCGTACACTTCGGTGTCGGTCTTGTTACTACGATGGGAGGAGGATACGTCAGTCGAGCCTGAGCTACTATCACTGGAGACCGTCTTTCGAGACCAGTACAACTACCGGACGGAACGATGGAATATCCCTACAGTGCCCAACCCGAGCATCAAACTGGGTGTGCAGATGGCTTCGTTTCTCGAGAACGCGAGACCGGATCACCTCCTGATAATATACTACGCCGGCCATGGTTATGTAGGAACAGATGAGCAATTGTACTGGGCAAGGTGGGTTTTATTCCGCCCCTCCAGGCCGTCGCGGAGACGCTTCCACGTCGGGCTGGGGCGCTCTGGCTCGATCCCGTAAGCTGACCGCCTTTTCCGTAGTAACACCCGCGAGGATGCAGCGAGGCTGAAATGGCACGGTGTCCGCTGCCTCTTTGAAGATGCGCAGTCCGATATCCTCCTTCTCCTAGACACCTGCTCCATGAGAGACACTTCTCCTACCGGGAGCCACGGCTTAAAGCAAGCAATTGCTGCTCGGGGGCCGGAACAGAATGCCAGTGGAAGTCAACGATCCTTCACTTCGACTCTGATCGAGTGCCTTCGGAAGTTCGCGAGTACAAAGAGTCCTTTTACCGTCAAGGCTTTGTACGATTCCATTGTAGCGCAAAGAGAGGTAGAACAGGGTTCCAGTGTGCCGGTGATGAATGGCTCCGAAAAAACATCTTCGTCTTTCCAGCTGCCAATCCACTTCACTCTTACGCCAGGAAAAGGGCAGAGCATGCGGCTGTTACAACTCCCAGCTGGCACGACTGCGCCTGCCAACAACCAGATCCAGTCTCCGCAGAAGCCGACCGACGGAGACAACAAGGCCCCTAGGGCTCCAAGTGAGGCCGTTCCTTCACAAGCTGTCCATGACCTCCTCTTCGACGAATCACGGGTACTAGCCTGCACCACTTTCGTCGGGGAGGCGAGCGCCGATATGACCTACTTTAACAAGTGGCTCGAGGACACACCTGCTATTGCGGACAAGGTCGCGGTGGAGGCCATGTTCCTGGGGCCGCCAACTATGCTTCTCATCTCCATGTCTCTCTCGATATGGGAGGTTGTTCGGCATGATAAGGTATGCATCTTCTTAGGGTACATCGGATCGCACAACTTTGTCCATTTGTATCAGCAGCTCGTGGGTCCGCCCGAGGTGCGAAATTCGCGCAGGGCGTCAGCGAAGGAAGAGCACGGGCGGATTCTGCTGGAGGCGCGGGAGGCTGCAACTGGTCCGAAGCGTTCCCAGCAAGGCCCGGACGGTGGTGGCGGAACGTATAGGACAGTTAGTGATGGGGCTATCACGGTCGACGACAATGGGAGTCCGCAAGTAAGCCCGTATAACCAAGCACCCCATCCACGATCGTCGGTGAAGGATGAAGGAGAGGACTCGGCCGAGATGAAGGAAGCGGCGGAGCAGCTCAAGGCTCTCAGCCATATTCGACACCCGAGCAGCGAGACGCCTACAAAGCCGCAGAGGTCGTCGCTTCCAGACAGCGCACCGGATCGCCAAGACGAAACGAGCCGGTTGAACGGCATGTGTGATGCAGGTGACACCGACGGTGTGGAGTACACGACGCCAAACTCGAAGAAGTATGCGCGTAGGTCAATCCCGAAACAAACACCGAAACACGAAACGCGGTGTGGATACTGCAGCCACGCGCCGTTCAAGGATTCATCATCTCTCCGGAAGCATATCGCGGCGGCCCACACGCGACCATTCCCCTGTGCATTCTCGTTTGCGGGATGTGAAAGCACATTCGGCTCCAAGAACGAGTGGAAGCGGCATATCACTTCTCAGCACTTGTGTCTCCAATACTACCGTTGCTCGTCTTGCCCGACATCGGCGGCGGAAGGGAAGTACAACGAGTTCAACAGAAAGGACCTGTTCACACAACACCTGCGGCGAATGCACGCACCGTTCGCCATCAAGAAGTCGCTCACGATGGTGGACAGTAAGACGCAGCTGGAATGGGATGCCCGCGTCAAGGAGATGCAGCAGTCATGCCTCGTGCAACGGCGGCTTCCGCCGCAGCGGTCCGCGTGCCCAAAGCCGGATTGCCGGAGCGTGTTCGAGGGGCCCGGTTCATGGGATGAATGGACAGAACACGTGGGGAGACATATGGAGAAGAACGAGGGCCAGCATCTTGGGGTTGATGGGAACTTAGCGCAGTGGGCACTTGACGAGGGAATCATTGAGAAGGACGAGAGTGGGGAGTATAGGCTGATACAAGAGAGCTTTGCGGGTAGCCGAAGCCAGGATCCGCCGAAGGAATCGATATTGCATGCGGCGAGCTTGTCCAGGGATAGCACACGCGTGGAGGGAATGGAGGACCCTAGTGGGGATCCGGGCGGGGGCGACGCCAGGGAAGAGCCGGGTGCCAATGCGGGTGAGGGTGAGAAGATGGAGGTGGATTCGTGATCTGATTAGGCTGTCAATGTGGATAAGGACTTGCGGGATTTGGTTGTCGGACGGGAGCAAAGAGGTAGGGCTGGGAGTTTTATGGGTAGGAACCATCAGGGATGTGACAGCTTCGGTGTTGGAAGGATACGCCTTTACGATAACGAGCGTTACGAGTGACTACGGATGGTATGAGCGAGCTCTGGCGTTAGGATGGAACAAGGGCGCTTTATATAGCATGGCGGATACGTTAGAGCGCTTATAGTGGGTCAAAATATCTCGCTAAAACCATTTTTAGGGATGATGGTCAGGTAATTAAGAAGGCCATGTTAAAAAAAAAAAAACTGCAACATGCGTATCGACATCGTCGGGTATTTTTCCTTGATACCAAGTCGCCTTAGTCCGTGCCATCCAACACCCTAGAAATCCTCCATCCTGAAGACGGCATACGCCGGCTCCTCATACGGATGTGCCCTGTATTTGTCAGTCTAGTCCATAGTACAATCCCGCCAACTGTCCCGGATAGCATAAAAAGACGGGGACACTCACTCCTTCAAAGCCTTGACAGCCTCCCTCGCAACCCCTTCCCCGACACATATCGTCTCAACCCTCACCTCCTCCACGCTCTCCAGCTCCCCCTTACTCCCGATGGCCGGGTTTGCGTTGGCTCCCGGCCTAAACTGTCCCGTACCGCGCGAGACGAAGCACGCCTCGGTGTAGTCGCCCGAGCCCGGGTAGCGGCCGGCACCGGCGGCAAAGATGGCGGACTTGCAGGCGGCGAGGGAAGCGGGGGGAACGTAGAAGGTTAGGGTGTAGCGGGTGGCCATTTTGAGGATAGTAGGGTGCATTTGATGGTATGGAGTGGTTGGGTTGGAGGATGCGTGATGCTTGATGGTGAGCTTAGTGGTGAGATGATGGTGGTGAATGGCTCCCCCGCGTTGGGGTGGGACAAGATTAGTCAAGGGGGGCGGTCAGGCCGGTACCTGGTATGCCCCGGATCCGGAGGGATACCGGACCCGGGACCCACTCCTCCGAGATCAGCAGGCGCAGACTATCCTCCCTTAAGAGATCTCAAATACACCATCGTCATCTAATGCCGAGAAATTACCCTAATCCGTCTCGTGAGCAACGACGTCAATGCGTCTTTTGTTTCTCCTGGTCCCTGTGCTCACCCTGTCTACACCGCCTGTCACAAACACCGTCAACAGGCCTGAAACATCCTCACAGCCGCGCCGTTTCACTGGGCCCACACCGCAGCTATGCCCGTTTCCGTTCTACCCCGCCACCCCCCCAAAACCCCAAACCGGCTGTTTCTACCTTCCCGCAGGTCACATTTTCTGAGGTATTCACAACCTGACTTTGCGAAAAGCTAGTTCGTGGTTTTCCCAGGGTACCTGCTACGTGAGAGGGGCTTCTACCGAGGGTAATGGCCCTCCGTGCCCATCCATAGCTAGCCTAGGTGCTATCCTACAAGTCGTATCCACATCTTTTTCTCTCGTGTCGTCATAAACAAGGGTATAAAACCTCCCACATCAGCCTGTGTAAACGCCAAGTCCTCCTCCCCATGCCCACAAATGCCATGCCCGTGAAACACTGCGTGACGCCGTGTGTCGTACACAGACGCCTTCTCGGTCCCTGTATTCTTCCCCCCGCCCCCCCCACCAACCCCCGACCCTAAGCACCGCAATTCTAGCGCCAAGAGAAGGGCCGACAACATAGGAGGGGACGAATGAGTCGAACGAGGGGCAGAATGCAAATCCTAAGCGCCGATGCGAATGCCATCGTAAATCCCCCGCTATGCCAACCAAAGAACGCCAGCCGTAAGGAAGCTCACAATCGTGAATCGTAAAGTAACTCTCGTAACCCATCTACCACCCCCGTTTCCGTTCATCCAGCGACCTGCCCGCCTGTGACGACGGCTCGACGTACGGCTCTAATGTCGTCAACTTGACACTGGAGTCCCCTCCTAGAGCCTCGTAGTCTCGCCAACCCCGCGAGGACGCGGTGATGGGCGTGGCCGTCAGGGCGCTCGAGCCGACCTTTGAAGGGTTTTCGGTGGTGAGGAGGGCACGGAGGACGGGTATCGAAGCGGCAATGATGGTGACGGCGGCTTCCGCTATGCCGAGGATATTGAGGGGTACGGTGCGGACTGGTCCGGTTAGCAGGTAGTGCATGAAGGCTAATGGTAGAGGACTCACTTAGATCGTCATTGTCGATGGCCGGGAGGGTGACGGTTTTCGCGATGGACGTAAGACCAGCACTAGAGACGGAGTTAGCCATGTTACGCTATGATCGGGACCCGCTCCAACTCACAAGACGCCCAGGCTCATGCAGGTCAGCATGCCTATCCTCTCCTTCACATTCATCGAGTGGCGCGCAATGATCCACCACGGAAGGATGGCAAGAATGATATCGGCAAGACCAGACCACGCTAAAGACCAGTAAGCTTTGATCGTATACCCTTTGGCAAGAAATATCTCGACGCGGGCACATCGAGGAAAGGATGTAAGAACATACCTGCGGTAAAAGCATTATACGCAATGATGACCTGCGGGTCCCAGCATTCCCCCTCGAGCCACGGCGTATACGTCTTTGCGGGCGGATTGCACTGGAGCCACATAAAACACGCCGCCAAGTAGAGAATAATGTTCACGGATACGATAATAGCCCAAATAATCCAGCGTATCCTGCCTTCCGAGATGCGTAGGAGCATGATGGCGAAGCTCGTCTTGCTCCACGCCGTCCCGAGAATGGACCAGAACCCGGTCTGGTTCATTATGAGGAGCAGCGTTGAGAAGCTCGGGCCTTGCGTGTCGACGTTCCAGCTGTGGTTCCCGAAGCCTAGAGTCGTGGATATTGAGCCGAAGATGCTCGATACGACCAGAGTCAGCTGTGAGGAGGTTAGCAACGAGCACATCGTTGTCGCCCACCGGTGGTACGAGTCTTGCTAGGGCTAGCGCAAGTCTGCGTAGGGCTGGAGATGGGGAAATTTACCCAGGCGAGTCCCATAACATGATCGTCCCACCATAGCCCTCGCTGCCTCGTAATCTTGCAGTATGATCTCAGCAGGAAGAAGAATCCCGAGACGCCTACCAGCACCCAGATGATGACGTTGAACTCCAGGATGAGGTTGTCTTGCGGGAGCTCTTCCGCGGGAGTGCTGCTCGCGGAGGGTTCACCAGTCGGTAGACTCGTGGGAGTCGTCGAGACGAGGCGGGTGGCCATCGTCGCCCGAGTCGAGGCGCGGTACCTAATCAAACTTGTCGTGATGGTTTCGTTGGGATCAATCGTCGCGCCAACCCCCGCCACCAAGCCAACGTTCAAGGCCTATTCCTCCGGCCGTTTCAATGCTTTCTTTAATTGTCGTTGTTTGTTGTCTCGTTGCTCAAGAGCCCGAGGGCGTGGGCCAAGAGACAGGAGTGGAGGACGTTGGGACGTTTATAACGAACCAGAGTAATGCCCATGATCGCCAAGAGATGTGCCAGGATCCCCAGGATGTTCAACGCCCGGGGTATATTGTGTGTCGTGCGGGCAAGAAGGAAAAAGGGCCCATCCACCCCAGACTGCGGACTGGGGTTTCTTTTTTTTTGGGG